>WHPZ01584733.1:0-28612 GCA_016617965.1 Macrosiphum rosae | reverse complement strand
TTCTTATACAATGATATTATATCGTTGAATTCAAATTTAATATTATCCATTATACAGTGACCCACTTGTAACCTACTGTACAGCAGAGCGACACCCACTTGCCCACTTTTTTGGTTATATCGTTAATAAAAAGACAAAACAATGAAGCAGGAGATAAACGATTTCCTTGTAGGACACCTGAATTAGCAAAACACCTACTTTACTATCTGTGTAGGGCCTGATATGACCATGAAATAAGTGGTTCAGTGATCACATAAGCTTTAAGATTATTATTGAATAACATACAGTTAATCTAAATCTTTTTCATATCTTTATAAATAACGGCAATAAGTTAATTTGTGATTGACTATTGAAAGATTTTGAAATATAATGTTTATGTTTAAATATACAAATATACGAACCTATGTATATTTATTTTAGTTTATTGTTGATTATTTTTGACAAAAAACATGTTGGGTATTTAATGACAAACGGTTTCATAAAGATGTAATGATGCTTAAGATATTGAAAATCAAAAGCCGTATAATTTATAGTAGCTTGGAATGCTTTTAAATCAGATAGTGTTTTGTTCAATGGGATGACGATGATATAGTATATTATAATTATTATACAGATTACTTGTTAGTTGTTGTGTAGAACAGTATTTTCCAAAAATAAACCTCTAAGTAAAAAACGATTTTGAATTCCATTTTCTTAACTGAATCATAAACAACATTTGGAATTTAAAACCAATGTATCCTATTCAATCCTCACTTATTATTTATAAAATAAAAACACTTATACACCGTGGAATTACACTCGATAATTAAGTGACTCCACCCTGTATTATTATTTATTACAGCTATAGCATTTGTGATAAGTAATAACCAATAGACAGTGATGTATTACTAAAAATATTCGTGGGCTTATTATTATTTATGCTTTTTATATGAGGATAGATAACAATGGTAAAGACTTTATCATTAAATAAGTCAAAACATTTTTTTTTTATTTTGTCGATATTCATAGTACTCAGTACATTTTCAGATAAAAATCATGAAAGCCCAATGAAAAACGTAAAAGGATAAATGCAGCTACAGTTGCTACACATTGATGACACTTTCTAGTTTTTGGAAATTTAAGTTCAGAAAAATTACATACAATTTTACATATTATGTACCCGCAAACGGTATATACTATATAAAGCAGATAAAATATTGGTTCCCAAAATGTTAATCACCTGATAGCTACTAAACGCAATTTGAGGATTGAAAATTGGAAATTAAAATTATGAATAATTAGGTATGGAATATGTTTGTTTCGTTAATTACTGAAAATTCTAATAGGTATACCATATATCTGATTTTAGTCCAAGTATATTTTGTACTATAATAGCTTCAGCCTTTCTTCCTCCGACCACAAGATATTTTGCTGGCAATATTTGAATCGATAAATATTTTTGGAATCAACTTGAAATAACAATCGAGTGAATTACAAGATAGGTTATGTCTTATATTATGAAAAATTTCACATACTCCAGCTAAATTTATAAAATTGACTTTCCTATTTATTTTTAGCTATAAAAAATGAATTTGTGGTAGGTAGTTAATTGTATACTAGAATTTTCATTAGGTTATGTGAAACTCCGTTTGCGTGGTGTTGCACATCCTATTTATCTCCATGAGATCGTCAAAAAAAGTCTTTCCTACATGATTTACAATGATCATACAAATTGTTATTTTCTGATTTTTGAAGCCAAGTGTAAGAACTTAACCACATATCACGAAAAGTACAAAGGTGATTTACCTTTTTCGGTAGAGTACTTTGATCTCCGGAGTCACTCATTTTATATAGATACACGCCAATCGCACACACGCACAACACTACAATATACACAGCGTACTGACGGCTCACTCCAAAATAAATTATTTGTGCGAGTGTCAATGAAATGACAATTACGTGTTGGGAAAAATATAGATAAAGTAATAATAATTATTATACAGCACGCACTCATTAACAGCAATTGGTCGGATATCGACCACTGAGAGCTGATACCTTTTATCGACAGTTTTATCGTTTGTAGTGTTTGTACAATTAATTTGGAAAAGATAAATTATCATTTTCCAAATGTCCCGGGGAAAATGTGTCCCTCAACAACATTGACGTGGAAAAAAAACACACTAATTGTGAATGTCCCGCTAAAATTGAGACGGTTGGCAACCCTGCGGATACGCCGTCGTATACTCGCTTATCGTCGTACCAACGTTTAGTGAATATTCGCTATAAAAATACTAGAGAAGAGAGTACTATATTATGATAGGTCGGTAATTTCAATTTTTTGAAGAGTAGGTATGCTAACATCTTTAGGCAGCCCAAAAAAATTTCCAGCAGGCCAATTTAATATATTGTACATACTGTGTATGAGTTATTACAAAATATTTTTTTTGCTCAAGAAAATTATAATCTTTATATTTTGAATCTAATATATAATGGGTTACCAATAAATTGTACACCTAATAACACTAAATATTTACTAAAATATTCTAAAAAATAATTATACATAATGCCAGAATATCTAGCCACGGTAATAAATGCCTCGTCGCCAGTAATTGTAAATCTTATCTCAGCTGACAAGTTCACTACACAGTAGACAATATTTGAAAATTCAGGGACTGGAACGAAACCGAAAAGAACTGGTTCCGGAACCCAAAAACCCTTAAAATATTGAGAACCGGAACCGAATTTAAATATTTTCAAATAACCGGAACCGGAACCCATATTTTTAAATTAAAATATTTTAATGTAACTACCCAGGTATATAAAACATTTAATTTGAAGATACTAAAGAATAAATAAAATATATACATTTTTGTAATCAAATGTAATCGTTTAGTACTTATTTTAACTAGAACCCTAACTTAAACTATTAAATTAATTTTCCAAAACCAGAACCAGAACCAGAACCCTTAAATAAAAATAGTCATAAACCGGAACCGGAACCAGAAACTCTTAATAAAATAATTAAGTACCGGAACCGGAACCGTAAAAACTAAAAAGTACCAGTCCCTGTTTAAAATCATGAGACACCAATTCCAAAACGATCGCGATAGTGCCAATAGTTTTTTTTTTACTAAGTATTACAAAATAAAGGTTAGGTATAGACACTATTGTACTTAAAAACATTGTACACAAAACAAATCCTACAATCCTCAGCCACACATAAAATATTTAATATAAGCCAAACATTTTTATATTTAATTAATTGATGCATTAATAATATCACATATTCATTTGGCCACAGTTTCCGATACTTAATTACAATGCACTCGTATATCACCTATAATATGCTACCTAGCTACTGGTAACTAGATAATAAATGATAATACTTTGGTACATATTAAATTCAAATAATTAAACAAAAATAGTGGACGTTTCAAATGTTTCAAAGCTACTTGCTAGGGAAAATAATTAATTTTAAACTGTGCATTTCTTATTGATATTAGTTCAATGATTTAACATTGATCAGTTAGATACGAAAGTGTTATTGTGATGTGGGTAGGTATATTTAAATAAAATTCTGATCTTTATTTAATTTATAAAATCTAATTAGAAACTAATCTGTAAATAAAAATTATGGCAAAAAGTTTATACAGCACATGTCTAATACGATTTTAATCATTTATTTTAATATATTCAATTTACAATTAAAAAAAAAATATTCAAATTATATTACAAAGAAATCAAAAATTGTGACTAAAATATGTATGACTATATAATGAATATTCTACGACCTGTACCATTGGGAAAAAGTTTAACCCCTGTGTATGTGTAATATGTATAATTATAGTTGCAGTAGAATATTTTTAAATAGCTTAATATGAAATTGAAACAATTAATTTAATGTATTCAATTTGTAGTTAGGAGTGAAATATACAAATGGTATAATTTAGCAAAACAAAATCGAGAAATATTATAATAATATATATATATATATATATATATATTATTCGTATAATATTATAATCAATGCGAGTTGTATTGAATAATATGCTTTTAATTCTATTGTATTTGTCATTCTATTCAGGGATCAACCAATTACAGCCGAAAGTAACCTTTTCTCGTTTTTCATTTCCCGATTGCAACGCATACAAATTAGGTACCTAGAAAATACTGTTTTTAGTGGTTATTAAAACTAAATAAATATTCCCATTTCGTATCTTTTGCTTAAATATAATTATTACACATTCTTTTGAGCTATCAATAGTCAGTGTGATTGGTGCTTTCTAGTCCATTAAAGATAAGAAAGCAGATGAACTACTAGTGGGACGTGGTTGAACTATGGTAGGTACAAAAAAAAAGTAATAAATCAGCCTATTGATAAAACATTATACATTCATTTTTTATTTATTGTATAAAGTTTATACCTTTTACTAATTTGACTAGGTATATGGATAACATTAAAACATATTTTATATATTATTACTTTGTTTAATAACAAATGCATATTTGAACATCTGAAAATTATCGAGCACTATATTATTATTAGGTACCTAGTCTATTATGAATGTACGATTGACTGTATAGTGTATTAGGTATTTAATTGTAATTTTTTAAGACTGACTAATATTTGAGGGTTGATGTTGTGTGCAATGATGTGTATAATAAATTAAAAAATCATTAAAGTTATTTTGTGAACCAGTGTATTTGTTAGGATGCAATCTTGATAAAAGATATATTTTGAATTTTTCATCAGCACGCCACACCAGGCCCAAAGATCTCAAAGATGTTATTATTATATAGGATATAATATATTTATATTTGTTACTTGGGAGACTGAATAGTGCTTTATGAATTCAGGCCGGTATTGGAAGTCACCGTTTTATAACTTTAACAATTATACTTTTGAAAAAAACCATTAAATATACTTAACTATATTCCTAGCTAAACTTCCTGTTCACTAGAGATAATATAAAGTGATATGTAAAGATCTTTTAGAATTTTAATTTCCATCAAAGTTTTTTTTTTATATAATTCTACAAAATATTGTGTTGTACGTTTTAATAACAATTATTGTTATACCCAGATATTTGTTTAACATTATTTTTTAACAACTGTATGCAATGTAGTCGTAGTATATGTTTTGAGCTTTTTTTAAATTTAATATTGTTCTACAATTAATCATATTCACTGAATTCTCGTAGCAGTCCGGCATTCGCGTACACTATTACTCGGAACTCTCACGACAGGGACAGAGACAAACACTACAATTTTACACACACACTTACACACATACATAGGTTTCTGTGAAAACTATATATAGAGAGTTTACTTTGATCCCATTATCCCGATATTCTTTACCAGCGCAACCAGGTGTTCCTACTTCCCAAGGTATTCTCAGGAAGAAAAACATATGCTTAGATATTATTTGTAAAACCGTTTTTTTTGGTGTAATGATGTTTATTACATACGTAATATAAAATAAAAGTTCTAAACATCAATTAAAATAATTTCCTGTATTTACTCAACAGCGCGTTTAAAATCTAATTTGA
Source organism: Macrosiphum rosae (assembly GCA_016617965.1). NCBI lineage: Eukaryota > Metazoa > Arthropoda > Insecta > Hemiptera > Aphididae > Macrosiphum > Macrosiphum rosae. The sequence goes on along the minus strand of WHPZ01584733.1, from coordinate 23,084 downwards.
AGTAATTCTTTATAAAACAATTTATTGGAGATTTACTGCAGATAAGGATTTATTTATTTATTTTCTTGTATAGTATTAATCATTGGTTAATAATCAATTTATTATACACTGTAATAATTAAGTTTAGATAATTTAAGATTTACTAATTTTTCATAAAATAAAAATGTCTGGTCAGGACTATTATGATATTGTAAACTTTGGATTTGATTATTTTTCATAGTCTATGTGAGGCAAAATATTATTTTAATTTTTAATATATTAACTAACATAAATAACTTCATTACGTTGGTTATATATTAATATCACTAGAGATTTTTATATTTTAATTTCAAACTAGTAGTACATATTGATAATATTATATCAATTACGATTTATTTTAAATGGCAGATCTCGCGCAATATCAGATATGCTTATGAATACTATCAACGAATAGTTTTGTTATTGAAGTGTATATATTTACAAGTGTCAATATTTGTATGCTCTTTTTAACAATAATCTCCGTGTTTAGACATTTTTTTATAAACTTATAACATGTTTATTGTTTAGGTATTTCTAATTAAATAAAAAAAAGTTGAAAAGTTGAAATAACGGCAAAATATAAAACATTGATACTATTAGTTATTTATTACTATTAATACACTAACAACAAGGCTAAAATAATTTAATCTCTATCATGTACTCAGTGATAAATGATGAACTGTATCCAAAGAAAATGAGTCGTGAAAAAAAGCCGCTATTCAGATTTTAAAAATTCTGGAAGATGTTGATAGACCATATGCGTTAATGTTTACTGTATAATCATTGAACTTTCTGAAATACGATTGCACAAACATTTTGTGTGAACTATGGGAGTAAACAAAATATATAAAAATAGTTGGAATAGATAAATGCGGAAAGTGTATAAAAATACATCTGTTTAAAATTGTATTTATTAATGCTATTTAAATTATGGCAAATTAAAAAGTGGTACCTATTACATTTTGGATTCGTTTCCAAAGTCACATAGTTGTGCATTATCAATTAATCTCGTTTTAAATCCAACAACGTCATGGTAAATTAAAAGTAAAAGTTTTAATGATATTTTTCAATGATACGTATAATAGTCGTAAAAAATAAATAATATTGATCTACCACCAACAGTTGTGACATTGATAACAAATCAAATTGTATTGCATTATACAAAATATTATTGTTTATTTGTTTAAAAAAATTAAAAGTTTGTCACAAATGAATAATTGGACATTTCAGTGGTTTTAATTCTAACCTACCTACCTAATACCTATATTATAATATAGTTGTCAAAAAATGTATAAAATAGTATAAATGTTATTCATTGTATTTACTATTTATATAAACTTTATATGTATATAATAAGGGGAATATCCTTTTACAATTTTCTTAGTATATTGAAAATATCACCGATATTGTATTACCATATAATATTATACATTTTTTTTTTTATTACCTATACGAATATTCCTTTACTGTTTTTCTGAATGTAACTTGTCTCCCAGTTCCCCCTTGTTGAATTTTGAGCAACATATAGATTATAGGGTATATCCTTTGAAATGAAATGGCCTTAGGTAATTTTATCGTTTATATTATCCATTTGAATAATTTCCCAACAATTAGATATTATGTTAGTGAATCTACACAAAATCAAGTTATTTCCCCAGTAAATTGAATGTGCTTATTTGGTTGTAGTTTCTATTTTTCAAAATGAAATCATCTGTTTTATTTGTAATAATTGTGTTTGATCTTTAATGTATGAGTTATTGTTGAAGATACATTTAAAGCAGTTACATTTTTTACTAATGAATCCGTGTTTTTTTTTAAATGTTTATAATAATATAATATAAAATGTTTACTGTTCAGTAATTAGTATTTTTAACTAGAGTTTAAAAGTTAGATTGGTATTTAACTATTGGACACTAAAAGGTCCGATTTAATTAAGCAATTTATTTTTATTTTTAGGTTTTATATTATACCTGTTGATACTTTTATATTTTAACTGAAGTAGTTTATTTTTTCGAGAAATGCCAATATTGACAATTGATTTATTAATTACTTAGAAATGTATAAGTTTATTTTAGTAAGTACATAAAACATAAGCTGCCAATACGACGATGTATAGAAGATAATGATTACAAATGTTCTGTTTTTCTAATTAATAATAAATTATTTGAAGTGCTCAATACGGCACGCTTTTGGTAGATATCCTTTGGCACAAACTATTTCAATACAACTAAAATCTAAAACAATGGAAATTACAATAGTTGGTATATACCTAACTAGTTAATTTATAAATTAAACCATTATCAATTGAAAATACAAATAGGTATTATATGACATTATGTTTATTAATTTCACGTAACGTAATATATTTACCAATGTTTTACACTGATGATAATATTATTATTTATTTTAAGTTATAACTAATGGTCCGTCGGATCTAGGTATTTATTACTTTTCTTAAAACGGCTTAGTTTTATAGATGATATTAGAATAAAATAAAATTAAAGTCAGTAAGCTAAACTGGTTAGTCATCAAGGTTTAATATATTCCATTACTGTTTATTTACGTGAAGTGCCGGCGCGAAAAAGTGAAACAATAATAATAATAATAATAATATTATACAAGACAATCGAACGAGTAAAATACGCGTCTCGTCGTACAGATGGCGATTGCAGTGCATTAGTCATGTGGTTAGTTCATGGGCGACGAGAAACCGTCAGTCAGTGCAGACCAGCGCTCGAATCGTTTCGCTGGTTCCCTACCGTTCCGTTTACCATCACTCGAACACGTTACACGCCGTCGCATTAATATTTTCAAATCGAAATTGTTTATCGTTAAGGTATATATCATTTTTTTTTTCACGTTTTGTTTTCGTGTTCCGTGCTCTAGATCAAAAACAAAAGAAAAAAGAAAATAATAATTAAAAGACACAAAAAAAAAACTGAAGAAAATACGGTTAAACGACATGGTCGTCTGGTCCCAGTGTTTCGTATTAATAATAGGCCGAGAATGTCCCTTGGGCACAGCTCCAACGTGAAGCCGCCACCGTTGTTTTCGTATTTATCATAACACAATATCTAGATTTTCGTTTAAAATAAATAAATAAAAATAAAATACACGAATTACGTATGTATACGTAGACTGCAGTATATTATACCCGATACACCTACAACCACGGTATATATACATAATATAATACAGTACATTCGCATATATCCGTCATATCATATATACATCCGAGTCGCTGACAAGTCACCCGGACGTTGAATATAATTTTCTTCTTTGATAAAAATATATAAAAATATTAAAAACGAAATTGTGCTGTCGGTTATTGGAGCTGTCTCTATATGTCGTAACGCATAGTGCCGTCCTGCAGGATTATAATATTGTACGAACACTACGACAACTAGAACTACTACTAATACACTACTACTAGGTACTACTACTACTACTACTACTAGTAGTACGAATTCCTATAATAATAGTCGTCGTTTGAACCGAAATCCAACGAATCTGATGCATGGATACGTTGACCAGAAACATGCCGTCCAAAAAGCAGTACAACCTCGTGCCCAACGATGATTACGACACTAGAATACCTATGCATCCGGAAGAGGCGTTCGAGCACGGTATTACATTCCACGCCAAGGTAAGACAACGATTTTTTTTTTAAATATTATTTTATTATTCTGCGTTGGTCGCTCCTCGGACACCACACTAATTATTTTGCATAGTAAAACAACCGACACTTGGACCGTTGGACCTAGCTATCATTGTAATATAAATATATAATATATAATACAGTAATAACGTGCTACTTGGTCTGTTTAATATTGTACGATTGATGCGTACCTATAGTACCTATACATGTCATACCGACGCTTACTGCATTAGCTCAAGTAGCTGGTTACATACATTTTAATATAAAATACGTTATATGCAATCGTCGTTATCCTTCATCCGCGTTTCTCATAAGCATTATTTTAAATAATTAATTTAAAAAAAAAAAAATAAACATTTTAACTGATTTAAAATTAAAACAGTTTGGCCGGTCACAGAACCATCTCGAATATTATGAACTATATGACACGTAAATGTACTTAAACAAGTTAAACACAACCTGTAACTAAAATTTACCTAGCATAGGTATAACATTGTAGGTATGTGTCTATATTAGACACAAAGATGATAACAAATACAGTCGAGAAGCGTCCTCTTAAAGAACAATGATCATAATGTTAAGGTTTTGGAGCGGGTTTAGGCACTGAACACCTGCATCATATTATTATGTAGGTAGGGTATTGTGATCAATTTTATACTGGATCTGTTATATTATAATAATTACAACACGCGTCGTTTTAGATCACAAAGCTTTATTATTTGACTTCATACTTCAACAGCTCAACAATATTCATATTGAATATACTTAGTAATAATATTTTTAAATTATTTTAGATTTGTTTTATATTCATCAAATTGTTTATTTGTTAATATTATTCTTAATCTTGTATATGACTTATAAGTTTATTTGTCAATGACTAATTGAAACCCCTTAATTAATGAAACAGAACATGTATTTAAATTGCATCATTAATACTATACATTTGGAAAGACGAGCGAGTGACTCAATGAAATATTTTATACAGTATAGTTAGCTTTCCGAAATATAGAATAATGAGATGCATTTGACTTAAAAATATAAAATATATAAACATGTTTATAATGTATGTTAACGTGTAAATATCGATGTATACATTATATTATGTGAGATTAAATTGATTTTACGTAAAAGTTTCATTTCCATAAAATTATCTACTCGGTGATAAAATTGTGCAGTTGATTTAACAAAAACCAGTATTTCATTATGTATTCATTATACGTATATATAATATTGTTTGAATTTTAATTTTGAATAAAATAAATATCATGCATTTTTATTTTTTACCTGATAAATTTACATATAGTAAATATTATTATAATATTATATTATATATTTTATATTAGTTTATATTTACCAAAATAGTAAAATGGTTGGAACTAAAATTTTTATCACTGCAAATAATAGTTTAAATAAGAAAAGTCTTAAACAACACGACACTTAGAAGTATTTTACACGATAAATGGAAACTTGGATGCATTAATTAAAAATCCATTAACACTGAGTTAATAGTACTTGCTCATCATTTTATAAACCAGCAGAAAGTAAATAAAGCTAAGCCATAAAATTTCACCAACTATTTTAGTGAAATATACCTATGTTTAAAAAAAAAACTAAAATTATAATACATTTAAGAAAATTGTTTGAAATCTTGTACTTATGATAGTGATTACTTTCGAGAAATAATTTGTATTTAAATAAGTAAATAAGTTATACATTCCAAAATATAATTTGTTATTTAAACGTAACAATACTTACACTTAAATAACATTGGATTCAAATTAAATTTAAAATAAAGTTATACGCAGAATTGTTTTTTTTTTTTTTTGTTCAAGGAAATAAAACTATTTTATATAATATATTTATATGTATATACCTATATTTAATTAATGTTTATAGGGTATTTGTTTTACAAATACTTTAGAAGTGCTAAATAGTTTTTAACAAATTATAACATTTGTTCATAAAAGCAAAAAATTAGAAAAAATCAACCATGTCATATGTTTGACGAATATTTTTTTGCCATTATTCTAAAAGGAAATTGGAACAAGTCAATTAGATATGGTTGAAATGAAAGATTCTAACATAAATTAAGTGATAAAAAAATCAAAATCAAACAAAGTATTTTTCTAGAATTAGATACGGATTTTTCCGAGTGAAAATTTTCACCATTCATGAACAGCCGCCAAAGGAGCAACTAGACATGGGATGGATGGAAATAACTTATACAGCCACAAAGAGTGACGAGAGAAAGTGCGTTGAGTGGTGCGCTTTTAATCGCAAAATGTGAGATCTAAAATATTTTTAAAAATGTAATATTATTTGAAAGAATGGGAAATCATAGAAAAAATAAATAAATTGAACGGTTATCTGAGCAACTGGTTTTGTTTTCAAGGTAAATCGTATATGTATTCGTCCAGCAATTTTTTCATAATATCATTATTATTTGTGTCGTAAACTTCGAAAATCCTCTCGGATATTATAATTATATGAATCATTCAATAGATGATGTCACTCGATGTAAATGAGTAGTGCGCGTAGTCTCACTACTATGATTTATGAGAAATTGCAGCAAAGGCGTGTCCTTACGTTTTTAACGTTATTATATTACTTTGAAGTGGAAAATGCCCCGTACAAATGCCTATATCACATTTCTAAAACTGTGTCAGTGGGGTTTCAGTGTGCAGGACCACCCTATTAGGTTTCATTCCCATTGACACGCAAAAATATACTTTAATTGGATTATTGTAAATCATAACGATCTTGTATACAAACGAAAGTTATAATGAATGTATAAGTCATCCCTATTACATTTTAATGATCTGACTTCAACGCTGCACAAAAGCACCTAAAACATTGTTTGAAAAATAAATGACAAATTCATTATTATTTATCAAACGATATGCTAAAGTGATGAGATGCATGGATATCAAAGCTTTACTTTGCTTTTCATTTTATGAATTTTTATACAAATTGCATTGTTATTGTTATGACTATAGATACTGTCAAAACGTGCCACTTATCAGAATGCATTTGGCCACAACTTGCTTTGGACGTGTGAGGAGAATATAATTGCTTCAAATTACCTATACCAATTGGTTGAGTCATAAACTGATAATTGAAATCGATTTTTTTTTTTGATCATATAAGTGATTGACCTTCTTTCCAAACTCGCATAGTATTACTATATTAGTAGACAGTAATGACTCAACCCTGTTACGTATCATCTATTTTCAACCACAAACATTACTTTTTTTTTACGCACTACTTTGAGACATATGTGACTTCCGTTTTTTCCTCTTTCTACGTTCGGAAAAAAATCACCAACAAACCGTGGCATCGAGCATAAAGATGCTGAGTCGAAAAGTACCGATGCGAATCAAGTCTATATATTATATTGAACTCGTATAGGGGAAAAAAATCGTCCGGGACGTTGAACTACACTACATAGTATGAATAATGTACGAGTATCTGAGACAAAGACATTGATTTTGATGAAACCACGCGTGGTTGTTTCTCGATTTAGGATTACGAAATGACCGACCGGAATGCCGTACCGTACACGTGATTACTGATTACCGAGTGTTCTTTTCCTCTCTTCCATACCAGTCTTTTATTCTTGGTACATCTCGTGTACGTGACTGCCGTTTACGTACGCAGAACGGGGTTGCTGAAGGTCAATAACACGGGACAAAGATGATTTCTTATTATTATTATTACTTGGTGGTACACAGAGTGTAATAATATATGTTCGAGTAACCCACTATGCTTATGCGTTCGGTTTAAGCTGCGGGAGAAAAATAAATAAAGACCCGGATCCCATCCCTGCAGTTGAGAATCCTGATGAAAGTTCTTTTCAATCAGAAAATTTGACAGACATTTATTTTTATTTATCATTTTTACTATCTGTAATAAGTTAACAATAATAAAATTGTATGGTTATAATATTTTTTATTAATAGACGCTTGTGGGTGGGGGAACTACTCATTGGCAAATCTTATGGATTTATGGCTATTCATTCACTTTTTGATGATATGATATATTTGAGATCTCGATGTCGCTTTTTAATCGCCTTCGGCGGTCACCAAGGGTATACTTTCAGAATTTTATCTACTACCTAGTGGATTTGGGTGGGTAGCAAGTTTTGAGTACAGGCTTCTGTAATGTTCTAAAACTGCAACGTCGGTGACGATAAGGATATTGAGGTCTTTGTGTTGGTCTTAGGATATAATTGTGTATAAAGAAGGGAGCTTTGGTGATTTGTCTGAGGGTTTTAGATAGGAACTTCTGGAGCTTTTTAATATTTGACGGTTTCGCTGAGCCTCACCAAACTTGTTTTGCGTAGATTAATAGTGGTCTGAGAAGGAGCTATTGTATATTTTAAGCGTTTAATTATTTATGTACCGGGAAATCAAATTATTTAATTTTTTTTTTTGGACGATTCTAAAAACGGATTAGAAATTATAATTAACTGCTAAGTGGTAAATTATAAGTAAGTGTTTTATTACGTTAGTAAAAGTGGGCAAGTAGGTAACCACTCTCTTGTATAGTTGAAAATATGTCGAGTAACTGAGTAAGTCAGTGTAATGTATTCGGTTAAATTTGAATTCAATGAATACAAAAAAATGACTCAGAGCAAAGACGACCTGTCAGCCTATATATTACTCACTAAGTATATTTATTTATACTGCTATTAATTATTATAGGATTTATTTTACTTGTAGTATTACGGTAGGTTGAATTAATTTTTTGCCGAAAACATTACATTCATTATATTATTAATATTTATTTAATAACTATAAAAGTGTATATTTATATCATATATTATATTGTTATTAACTTTTGAGTCAATACCCACTTACCGTTGAACTGTGTGACAGTACCTACCGTTCGTGGTATGAATAGGAAATAGCTTAAAATTTATCTAAATATTTCAAAATTGCAATTGTGTAAAGTTAATAATATATTAATATAGGTATCTAATTATAAGTGCCATGCTTCCAGAAATAATATTTTTGAACTGGGGTAAAATAAGGAATAACCTAGCAAGATTTTTATTATTTATTTAAATATCCATTTTCGTTCAAATTTGAATTTTAAAATTTCAATAGCTTAAAATAGTAATAATTAATAAATAATAAAGTATAAAAATTTTAAAATGTCATTAAGTGCAGAAAATGATAACTAAGGTAACAGTGGAATATTTTAAGTTTTAACAATTAATACTTTTTGAGTTATAACAAAACAACTAAAAATGTTTTATGAGAAATCGTTAGTTTACGCATATATATTAAATTTCATCAACATTTAAAATTTTAAACGTTGACGCTAAAAAAATATTTTGAGTTCCGTTCGACTTTTTTTTTATAATTCTTGTAAAAAAACTTATATGGAACATTGAATTCATTTTTAAAACTTTAGGTACCTATACCTATGATTATAAAAATGTGATGTATTTATACTACTAAATAAATTTTAAATGAAATGGTAAATTTCGATAAATTTCGTAACATTTTTCAAAACTATCGAACCTTTAAACATCTATAAAATATAATTCTGATGATGTATTTCTTATATTTTTAACTGATATATTTATTAGCTTATGAGTTATGAGGGACCTTTACATTTCCAAGCTATTTTAACCTAAAACAAACATTTATTTTATCATTTATAAATCGAAAAAAAAAATAAAGTAAACAATTTAAAATACCTTAACATATTATTAGGTAGGTACATAAAACAAAAAGAGACAAAATATTTTGAAAATGTATGTGCATGCCATTAAAAAGTTTTTTTGATTTTCATGGTTATTTTAATTAGTTTTGTGGTTCTTATTTTTGACCGGAGCCCCCCTACAAGTACCAACTACATCCAATTTTCTACCAGAAACCACCCTCACAGTTGTAAATCGAAATATTTTACTGCTTCAATAACTGGCGATGATAGAGAGAAAATTAATAATAAGACTATAACATACATCATTGTAAAATAAATACATTAATCACTCAGCTCATAATCTAAAAATGGTATCAAACGAATATATTTTTTGTTCAAACTTGAAATGCATCTGAAAAGATTATGTATGGGTCTTTTAAATGTCGTGTGACAATAGTTTTTGGAATTGCTCGTACATCTAAAATATAATTCTATAAATATGACATAAATATATATTTTGTTCTATAGAAATAAGAAATAGAATAAACTCAATAAAGTATTAATGCTTCAAGTATCGAAAAGTTTATATTTTGACAACTCGGTATAGTCAAAGAATAAAAACTTTTAAAAGAAATCTTTATTTGTAACAATAATAATCGAATAATGTTAAATTATATCCTAGAAAGTAGAAATAGATAATCTCAAAATGTCAACTGGTTTTTTTGTCTAACATTTTTATTTTAATAAAAACTTGTTTTCAGTAATTAATTAATTTCCTAATGTATACATAGTAAAACTTTCATTTTGTATTTTTTTTTATATAAATTTAAACATTTGATATTTAGGTACCTATGAACCTAATACCACCAAAAAAATGTACGGTAGTTAATAGATATTAATATATTATATTGCGTGAAGTTTATTAAATCTTTCCCTCCAGTTTGAAAATTATTGATATAAGAATGAAATATTTATTTGTTTAAATGCGACATAATACCACAGACATTTTGTTCTATGCCGAATGCTCGTAAAGGTACATTAATGATATTATGTCCATTTAAATATAACCGACGTTGCGTGCAATGTGTAAATATAATGTTTCCCAGTGCTCATCCTTTGTTCCAAATGTATATTACCTGTTGGTTTGAGTGAAATTTGATAATGTGCTAGATAGGTACGTAGACCACTTTTCCATCGTACACACCATTAAAACATCATTAAGACATGTCTGAAATTCGTCAATTAAAAATCGAGTCTTAAGTAATAAACAAACGGATTCCGATCTAAACTCGAAATTCCAGGTGGTGTTTTCTATCCATATTGAGGTAATCGAAATCCATCAAGCGCGTGTGGGGAGGTGGTACACACGGTCGAACGGCTGCCACACACACACACGTGGAAATGGATGTGCGTCGTTCCAGCGGACGTCGTCGTCCCGTGCGGTATTTCGTCGTAAATAAAACTAATGGGTTTCGTTCGAGTTCCGATATCCGTGGACGATGGTTTTTCTATACGTACACGTAAAAAAACGATTGTCGCAGGATGAAAAAATAAACTACACATACCCATAGGTACATTTAATATCATTGCGAGTATAACGGGCGCACATGAATCACACGGATATGATAGATATTATACGTGTGAGAAGAGACCCGAAACGAACTCGCGGGGGTCGCGATGACAAAAAACGTTCAGCCATGATACGCACATAATACCCGCTTCCTACGAAACGGCTAGAACGCTGAATAATAATGAATTCGTAGCTACCTATATATCGGTACGTCGAGTGCTGAAAATGTTGTCCAATCGTACGCAAAAGACGGCCAAACATCCGGAAACGACTATAGGTTGCCAGGTCGGTAAATGCAATAACGTCTCGGAGGCGGTGGTGAGGAGGAATGTCTTTGCCTTTTTTTCACTTTTTCATATAACGCCGCCGCCGGGAGAAAGGTTTGTGTCGTCTCCGACGGTGATGTCGATCGGGGGAAGGGGAGGGGATCTGCACATAATTAAAAATCATTGTGACACCAACACGATGACGGCGGCCACTCGTTCCTGTACAGTACGTAATATATAATATGGTATATACATTATAATATGCGTAGATGCGGACGGCAGCTGCAGCCTGTGCATGAATGGTTTCGTTGTGTTTTTCTTAATAATACATACTTATTATACATATATATATATTTTCATAATAATTTACCGTCGTAGTCTTAGCGGTTAGTAAAGTGTATAATATTATATAGTATGGTTATTATAATGTTCGGCGTGCGTCAGTACCTATATAGTATATCGAAAGCGGTGGACGACAATTCAAGGTCATTCCACATTCCCCGGAGTCGGAGGACGTATATAATACAGTAAACGCCTGGGCACAACCACCGCACGTGTATATATGTGTCGTGTGTGTGTGTGTAATAGTATGTATAATATCGTTGTTATGACCACGACCGACTCGCCGACACTCTCCCGTCCGAGAGACCGAGTCGTCGTCCATGTGGGATATAATAATATAATATATAATACAGCCGGTGCAGGGCAAGCGCGCATCGATGGCATCGTTGCACCGAAAAAAACTACTAGAAAGAGATGACTAGCAAGTTAAAGGGAGAGAGAGAAAGACAGGAACGACAGGCGCAGCCCGTTTTATAATATACCTACCGGCTATTATATAAGGTTAACTACGACTCCTACATAATATTATTATTATTATTTTAATGCATGCACGTGCAGGTCATCCATATTATTATTCTTGTTCGTATTAAAATCCTACAACGTGTGTTTAATCCGATAGCAGGTCAGTGTACCGTTTCTCCGCAGTGACAGTTTTCGAGAAAATGGCCCGGCAGGCAAACGTTACAAAGGACTGATTTTTCAACACGGTTTTTGTGGATGACCTTTAAGGATAAAGGTTCATGAATATTTTCCCGCAGTTTCACATATTATACTGTAATTTATAATACGTAGTTGTAGCCAGTAGGTATATTATGTATTGTGGAATTGTCCTACACCGATATGTAACAATATATCCTACTGTTTAATTAGGTACCTATAGTTTTTACTTTAGGACCCTATTACTAAGGCTCCGCTGTCCGTCCATCCGTCACCAGGCTGTATCTCATGAACCACGAAAGCTAGAAAGTTAAAGTTTTCACAGATTATGTATATCGGCTGCCGCTATAACAACAAATACTAAAAATCCTAGAATATATGATATAAGCAGTGTTGCCAACATGTTTATAGCTGATGATGGTACGGAACCCTTCGTGCGCGAGTCCGACTAGCACTTGGCCGGTTTTTTTTTTCAGATTTACCTATTACTTACTTGGTCTGCTATAGTACTTACACCATACAAACTAAATGATACGACAAACATCGGATATAATATATGAAAACTTAATTTGTATTATAAGAACAAATTTGTCACGATTTTTTTTCAAATGTGTCTAGTTTTCATAGGCTTTATTAATCGTTTTGAATAGTCGTATACTAGTTTTATTTTTCAACAATTATTAATGTAATATATTGCATATTTTTTTTTGTAAAACTACCCTAATGTTTTGACGGTAGCTCAGTCGATTACAGCCAACCCCTCACCATCTCTCATCACTAACCTTCAACATAATATTATCATCCGTCGTGTTGCTCCTTCACATTGTATTTCATAGATGCAGCAAGCTGTATAGCCGTATAATATTAATAATACGACAGCAAAACTACTTGGATCCAGCAGTGGTGCCCGTGTAATACCGTTGGCGTCGAGTGCACGTGCAGTGTGAGCGTTTGTTTATTCACGTCGAAATTAATAACACGCCGATATAGCATTGCCGCCGCCTAGTACAGGAGTAATAGTCCCCCGGCTCCCGAGTACGTCATAATAAATAATATTATAGTCGTTTAGCTATTCATCCTTCGTGAAACGACATTTATTTAATATTAGTTATTACTATTAAATTGTGTTAAACGAAAACGGTAATAATGCATTCGAACGCTGCACCGGAAGAACACTATAATATCATACAATATTATTATTACCTATCTCCGTATTTAAATTAAGTAGGTAGTTATAAGAACTTATAACATTAAGCCAAGTGTATTTTCTATAGTATTATTTTTCCGACTAATTTAAATATTTTCGATTAGTTACGACGTAAAAACAAGACTTCAAAAAAATATTTGATGTTTTATCGCTGAAGCCTGAAAGCATCGTTTTAATGTTTTAAAACTCGTCTGTTCAAATTACTCTGTCCTCCATTCCATGCCATCGATCTTTGGTATGCAGATTGCAGTTACCACATCTTAATTTTATTTTTTACATTCATAGGCATTCCAAATACCAACAGTTCGTCTTCTTCTTAAAAAAAAATAAAAGTATAGTTAAAATCTGTACAAGTTTATATACAATAACTCGTTTTGATGAAATGATTACAAAATCAGAGATGGCGGATAGGTATGAGCACCCAATAGTGCCACTCGTGTAGTTGATATTATTATATATATTTTATGTATATTAGTTTTGACTATAAAATTAAATGTATTTTTTTTTAAATAAATTAAAAAAATCTTTCGTATTCTTCTATTAAGTAGCTATAATGAATCTAGGTATATAATGTAGATTTTCATATACAATATATTGTGTAGAATTTATAAAATCAATTAAACCTTGTGGCTTGAACGAACGTACCTAGTTACAGTAAGTTATTTTATGTCTCAATAATTAATGTAGATAATTATACAAAAAAAGTTACGGTATTTAACATTTTAGTTTTGTTTATAATAATAATATTGAAAGAATATATTATACATTTTTAAAAAGAAATTCATAGTTAGTAGTCTGTACACAATTAAAATAATGATATTTGGGGTAAAACAATCAGTGTCAGTATAATTTTGCTACGTATTTCATATGCACTATAAAATGAAAATAAAAAGTATCAAAAATCCTATAGAAAAATAATGGTGTGTCTGTGAAAACATAATACCTATAAGAAAATGTCATATGTAATATAAGTTCAAAAAGTCAAAATAATATTGCTATACAAAAAAAAGTTTGTGGGTATTACATTACTGTGTTGAGTATAGTTTGGAATTCTGTATAAATAAGAGCAACTCTAGGATATAGGTAATGACAAGTCGTTTTGTGGCATTATAACGACTAAAAAATGAAATACTATTTGCGGAGGTGGATGTTTAGAGATCGATTCATCCCTTTAACTTTCAGAAACGTTAAGTGCCGAAGGGTAAACGATGCAAAACTTTGTAAGGTAGTATAATCAGGTTATTGAAAACAATTTTTTCATCTATAATGGTTAGGATAAAATAGGTTTTTGTAATTAAAAACTTTTTATATTATAGTCTTACATTTTTCCGTCATAAAATCAAATTTCTATTAGGTACAGTATTTTAAATTAACAATATTATATACTTCAGGATTTTTAAGATTGAAACATTCTAATAAGTTGTTATAGGGATAATAATAAATATCTAGAAAACGAACAAATAATAAAAATTTACTCAACTAAATGCTGACGCAAGCTACGAATTTTAATTTTTTGGAAAATCAAAAATGTGTTTAATATTTACAACTTTCATACTTTCATGAATTGTTATGGCTAGTAACTAAATATTGTAAATTTTGGTAGCAAAATTGGATATTGTTTTTGATCATAATTGACTAGATTTTTGTTATGGACTATATACCTAAGTCTTGTTTTAACATTGTCACGCTCTTCGTGCATTTACAGAAAATTATGTATTTAAAAAAAAAAAAATGTTTTTTATAATATAATTTAAGGTTTTTATAATACGATATAATATGTTTGAAACGTTCAAACGTATGACATTTTCATCATAAGCAATAAAGGTGTTAATTACTTTGGGATTCAGCGATTTAAAATGATTTGTGTTAGAATAAAGTCTTAGCCGATAATGAATAAAGTATTAACCAGGTTTGTGGAAAGGAGAAGGAAGTGCTCAATAAGTTTGAATGAAGTCCATAGACTGGAATTTGAGTAGGTATACCTATATAATATTATGGTAGTATAATTTATGGACATGACGTGTTTCAGATATCTTCTAAAAAAGTTCACTTGTTGACTTAAATTAGTATTTTATAATTATTATAAAAAAAGTTTAACTATTTTTGTGATCGATATAGAATTATATATAGGTATTTTAATGTTTTAAGTATACTAAGATTGAATTCAAGCTTTTCAATGATATTTTAATATAGTAAACATCTTATTTCGTATAATTCATTTTTTGTTTAATTTTATAAATGAGTAATTTCCTGATTTGTACATTTTTTAATTTAGTTTTTAATTAATATTACTACTTATTTTATAAATACTTGAATTAAATAAAGATGCAGAAAAATAACTAGGTAAGTATTTCGTACATAGTTATACGTTATGAAACTTACTAGATTAGTATTTACAATGTACATGTCGTTTCTACGTATTTATATGTTAATGGCTAATTGTATATTCTAAAAAAACAAAATAGTTACTTATTTTATATTTATATATTTTATAAACGGACTTAGCCCAATGGTAAAGTAATATATGGCATAATAGTTAACACACAATAGTAATATAAAATACCTAGTGACATTGATAAACTTAAATAAGCTAGATTACACAATTTTAAGAGCTAAGTATAATTAATAAAATGAAAGACTGAGAGTGGAAGGGTGCTCATTGGCCCAATCGAATCATTATTTTAGTATGACTTCGATTTGAACAATAATACCCATAAGTTTATTTTAATTAAACTAAATTAGGTTAGGATAAATAGATAGCATAACAAATGTTGTAAATTTTCTATTATCGTTCAAAATGATCGAGTATGTTAATTCGATTTTGTGATTATATTGAATTGAATTGTGTTTTCTTATAAATTATTGTGATTCAAATAATATCTCCCATAATATATCAAAAATAAATGTAGACGTGTTTATTAAATCATGTTCCTATCCTATATTATAGTATTATGTATCATACATCGTTTGTTTTTCTGTCATAGTTTTCATGGCATTGTACCATTTCAATAAACTGATGTGAATATTACATCCTGTTATTACGTCTGCAACACAGCTTACACAGACAAAGTTTTACATAAGAACATGAGGGGGAAAATATATGGTTAATTTGATATATTTACCAATTATTTATGGCTTTTTATTCTGCAATTCATTCTAGTAGGTACTCTGATAAAAATAAGGTTAACAATATAAAATTACGCTTTACACTGCTCAGTAGAAACTAACTAACTTCTATATCATCAAAATATCTGTTTAATTTTACCTATATAGTATAAAGTTAATTAATACTTAATGGTTAAGCAAATACTATTTGTCAAACATTTTCAGCTATTTATAAGTTTTAGTTGAATTAGTTGGTTAAATCATTGGTGTTTTTTTGAAAATATTGTATTGTAATTTTTTTGTTTTTTTAAAAATATGTAGGTTATGCAATTATCTTTTCATTTTTATTTCATTTTTTTTTTCATTTATTGGTATTTTTTATTTTTCTAAGCATTGATATTATTATTGATTCTAAATATTAAATAATAAAAATTAGCAAAAAAATTAAAACAAAATTAAGCATCTACCCACCTATTAACGAATTATTATAAATGTACCTATTAACATTTTTTTTTTCAAATGTGGTTTACTTAAATTGAATACCACCTTAGATATTTAAGTATTATAAGTATAGACTGATATTAATAAATATTTTCAAAAAATTAAGTTTAAAAAAATATTATATTATATTGGTTCAGGTTTTATCTTTTATACGAACAAATTTAAATAATAAAATCATTTTTATAGGTTTTTATAAGTAATACATTTTTTTTAATTAGTTAAAATGGAGGAAATAATATGTATTCTCATCAAATGTGATATGTTCGGGGAATCCGTGTTTTTAAATCTCCCTGAGACTGGTAAATCGACTCTATGAATTGAAACTTGACATACTTTCAATTGCGTTACTGGATGAAAGGAAGATATTATCATATAGGTAAATAATAAACTCGAGCGTAACGTATACCCACCCAATTTTATTTATTTTTTGTCAGCTTTTACGTCAAATGACACGTAGTATTATTTCCTACCTTCTATTTTTGAATCTGCATTTTCACCACAATATTTTTCTACCTACTTGAACACCATCGTCGCATGTACAATATTCTTCCATTGTTCATCGGGCGTTTTCATAACAGCAGAATATGGTTCATTGTACACAATCATTATACCCAGGGAAGCGGGGCGAAGAGCCATACATAATAATAATAAATCCGAAAAACGCATTACCCTCGGTTAGGTAAGGTGAAAAAAAATCATTACTCGTACTATATAATAATATGATGTCGGTATATATAGGACATAGGTATCAAGTAGTTTATACTATACGTGTGATGTATAATATGATATTTGGTAGGTAGATATCTAAAAGGAGTCGTCCACACATGTCGACCTTAGTAAAACGTCTATAGTCGTACTTATAAAATACACTAAGTAAATGAAAATCTAGTTACATATTTGACAATAAATCGAAAAAAATACGAACAAAGAAATGTACCTATTGGATATTACGTTGGGCTTCGACAACAGCGAATCCTTACTGGGCCAAATCACCTGCAAGTGTGTAACTTTAAACTACTGTTATGGCAATAATAATAACGAGAATAATAATGATAATAACAATAAAAAACACAATATAGGTACACAATAGGCATTATGCAGGCACGTGTTTATTTGCGAAATTTTACTTAACATTTCCTGTTTGTATTTATAGTTCACTGTAAAATCATTTAGGTACTAAATTACATATCTTACGATTTACAATGATCTCCACCTCAATATTCTAATGCATATATTTATTTTGTATACAGCGAATACAATGCCAATGCATTCATTTTTAAAAATTGTTTTACCATTTATTTATTTGGACAGTTATTGTTAAGTTCATTCATTGTATTATATCCAATTGTATCCAATTAATTGTGCATAAATAATCAATACAAATCAATAGTAATTTATTTGTATTGAAGTCGAGAGCAAGATTGGTGTATTATTTAAAAATTTAAGAAGTAGGATTCGTTTTTTTAAGTTATGTTGTAGATCGTTTGATAATCTCAAAGGTTCTATATTAAAAAAAGGATTCCCTTTTTATTTCAGCTATTTTTCGTGTATACCCAACTGGGAGAACTTATATGTGGGTTTTATTAGTTTTGTGAAAGATAGACACAGACTAAGAAAAATAATATGTTGGTGATTCGTTCGCTTAAAAATAAATTGTTTGATATAATATATTATAATATTTTTATTTACGTTATATAATGTTATTATTTTATATGAGCATAAAAATCTGAGTAATAAAACTTAATTAAACATTTGACGGGAATACTTTGAAGTTTATACTTTATCTGAAAAAAAATATACATTGAATAATTCATCAGGAAATTCATTACAAATAAATTGTTTTTTCCAGTTGTAGTCCTGTGAATTTATTAGGTAGGTACTCATTAAAAATAAGAAATAACGATTTTAATATATTTTTTGTATACTTTTTTCATTACCAATACATTTTTTTTTCATACATTTTGTTTTAATCTGATTTCTTGTTGATATTTGTTTGTTGTATCTTGTATCAATTAAGACATTTAATATTCGTACTTATATTTTCAAGCTAATATATATGAAACCATATTATATAAAATGTAATTTGTGATATTTGTCCATTTTAAAACCATAAAATAGGTACTTCAAATATTAGTTATATTTAAATAGTTAAGATCTTACATTAGATAGTTGACAGTCGTTAAGAAATGTACCGTATGTAATTTAGAAGTAGACCTTATGTAAAACAGATTGTGCAGAGTTCGATGAATTAAATACCTTTGTAGGTACCTAAGTTGGTTTTATTAATTCATCTACAAATCTTTACTAAATGTTGTTTTATCATTTATTAATCTTATATCCGTGAATTAATCATCATGAGGCTATGTATATCATAGCTGAGCTGCCTTTCAACCTATAATGGTTCTTGTTGATTAACCGATGAGTTTGTTAAAGACAATTTGACTAATGATCAAAGTGTTGGAGAAAATTATTCAAGGGTTTGGTTATCCCCCAACTTCCCAATTCTCTGTGAAATTGTCCGAAGTTTTGCTGGTAGAAATTATACGCCTCATAGTGTGGTGTAGAATAGCAAAGTTCGACGACGTAAGGACCTCTAAAACATCAATTTTCATACCCGTTTCCATGTGAATGGATCTTTACCACCACAGTTGTCGACAGCACAACCGGGCACTTTCTAGACAGATAGAATAAAATATGTAGTTATTATACCTATCCTAAAAAAAATACTATGATTAATGTCTCCAAGTTGTATACATTTTAATAAAATTAAATGTTTCGTCTACCATGAAATGTGGACGGATCGTGTGTTATGTTACCGGATCAATGGCGTGGATATAATTTCAAGTGAAAAACAACCCAAAACTTTTTTTTCCAGAGCGAGATCATTCTATAAAACGAGAACTTAACAAATGTTTGATGATATGAAATATTTTAAAATTATTTGTACATTTTTAATTGTGAGGAATAATGTAGGGACATTAGTAAGTTTGTTAAAGCAAGTAAAAGTTTTTGGTAACCAAATAGGTTTAAATAAAAAAAAAACACTGAACTTGTAATCTCAAATTCACAAAAAACAATGAAAATTATTTGTAATGATTAATAATTTAATGTTCACGGATTATAAAATATAAAATTATGTTTTCAATAATATCAATAATACATGTGTAATTAATAATTATATCCTATTCCTATAACATAATATAATATACATTATACGTAAAAATTCTTCATACAATAACGAAGTTGAAATCATTTATCAGTAAATTTTAGTCTGTATTAAATATATAATTATAAATAGTTAATCAATTTTCATATTCTATATGAATACAGGAATTAATACATTAATTATTTTAAAGTTCATATTATTTTAAGTAGGTAACAAAACAAACAGGATTATATTGTTATTATTTCTTTTTTTATGCTTTTTATGGTAAAATTCTAATATAAATTCATCTAAAACATATTGTTTTGCGCTTCAACAATACTTTAAGAATGGAACTACATTTGTAATGTTTTAAAATCCTGAAGGTTAGGTATACACTAGGTATACCGTATGATTTTTATGCCTACGTTTAAAATATATTTTATGAATCTTACATTTCTTTATAGTTATTAAATATTAGTGCTTATTACTATGTACTACATTATTAGATTTTGAGTGGAACAAAACATTGATGCGTTTGCATTATTTTTATTTTTAATTGTTTGTATAATATACAATATACTACATATTATGTTTTAAGTGATTTTAAGTTTGGAAACTAGTAGGCAAAACTAATAATAATTAAAATTAAAATTAAAAAGATTAATATTGTTATTTGCTTTATTTTAACTGTGTTGAACACAACTCAAAAATCATTTTTTTTTTTTTATGAATTGCACATAATTTAAAGGTTGTAAACAAATCGAGTTTTGCTGATTACTGATCCGAGAAAATTCGAAACACAATTATTAATCAATGTATTATAATTTATTTTTAATTATGTTTTATACAATTGTACAATATTTTAAAATATTTTATTAGTTTATAGCTAGATAGACCTTTTGATATCACAGCAAATTAATTGTTCAATGCTACTCATTTATATAAAAATATAATAAATTACTACTATTTGCTTTCTTCAAGAGGGTGCATGGTGCATAATAATTAATGTATAAATTGCACCAAATAAATATTTGAAGTTAAAATGTCTACAATTGTTTACGTTTTAAAGACACGTAGGTTTCCTAAACCATTGTTTTACTATACTGTTTATTATTTTTGTTATTTTTCATTAATTCATCGTAGATTGATCAGAGTTGTTAATTGGAGGCGTTATAGGTATAGTTTTTTGAGCATTGTACTTTGATTTTAAGCTTGAAAATAAGCTCTAAATCATGAATTTATTATGTGGTTATGTATTTAGTAAATTCAACGAATTACCCAAACTTTGTTTAGAATTGTTAATTGATTTAGAAGTTTGTACATTATACAAATACGAATTCAAGGTAAAAATAGTCTAGAGTACCTAATCCCTATCATAATATCAAAGAAAACAATAGTACTGACTGTATAATATACCCGTGAAATGTAAAGGTAAGTTTGAAATAAATGTACAGAAAGTCTGACAACTATTTCTATACAAAGTATTTAGCACCAATAAGGGTAAAAGACAACACATAATATTTTATGTATATTTTAATTTAGAAATATATTGATAAATGTCGAACCGGTGGTTAATACCGGCTTGAGTGTTTTACTATAGGGTTGCAAAGAGGAATGTGTCCTATAATATACTTGAACAAGAGTGAAGTTGCTTGTATTTGTGTATTGATTACGTAATACGCATCAGCATATTATTTTAGGGAATTATTTGGAAATATAATATAGATTATAGAGTGTGATACGGTAATATCGCATATTATGTTTCTACTTAGTAAACTTATATAGTATAATATAGGTATATATACAATTAATATAACAACGGTTCAGTAATCTTATTATTATTAATGTGAAAACAAGTTTTAACATAATTACACTAAAATCCAAAAGAAGTACTTACTCCAGTTTGAATAGAAAACAATATATTTTGTATATTAAATGAATATTTTATGTATAGATTTGTTTATTATTGATTTTTATTCATAAAAATATTCTGTTTCATTAAACAATTTTTATTGTTTGATTTTCACATTATATTTCTGGAAGATTGAAAATTATATTTAGTTGATGTTTGCCCAAATACTTCCGACGTAATTTAAAAAAAGAATGTTTTTAGCGTTTAAAATATCGAACAGTTTTTGTAGCGTAAAATTAATATTTCATCCCATTGCTTAAGGTTAAGTGTATATTATTATATATTATACATATTCC
The DNA here is from genome assembly GCA_016617965.1 of Macrosiphum rosae. Classification (NCBI taxonomy): domain Eukaryota; kingdom Metazoa; phylum Arthropoda; class Insecta; order Hemiptera; family Aphididae; genus Macrosiphum; species Macrosiphum rosae. The sequence goes on along the minus strand of WHPZ01584733.1, from coordinate 755 downwards.
ACAAAAATTGTTATATAAACGCAGCGTTAACCTGGTACTTCGATGCCAATTTTCCTCATGCCCCAATTCAGACATACTTCATTATAGATAAGAAAAAATAAGATAGAAAAGAAAACGGTAATTTTTTTCATGACCAATATATCCATTATGCGGCTCTACACGGATCACAATGCATGTAAACACGTATTCCATTTACGACAAGAGACCCTACGAAGATCGTACAGCACAGGTAGGGACTGTTGACCGGAAATTCGTTTAGTGCAATGTCCGGTGCCTCCCCTCGCACAATACCGCATTATGCCCTTCCCATAATAATCATTTAATAGCCATCGCGTGGTAATGCATTATTCATGGGCGTTTTTATTTTTTATTATTAACCACTGTTTTACCTATAGGTACATAAATATATTATACACGTTATTATAATATATGCTATTGTTGTCGTAAAAACATAATTTTCCGTGCCCTGCATTTAAGATGAATCGAAAGATAGTTCAATAAAACTGAAATTTTACTTTATCGATGGTTTTTTAAGAATAAAACAAACCAGAGTGTTGTGCAGTTGCAAATCCGACACCTGGTCCGTCTTTTTCAGTTCAATTTTCCGGTCTGTGCACCGCACCCACACGCAATCCGGTATCAGATACGCTTTGATTATTGAACATTCATTCTCACTTTAAACGCTAAATTTTCATTATCCAGACGGCTGCAAGCTACCTATAATGTTTAGTGCTTACAATACGTCATCAATATTC
>WHPZ01584732.1:0-27899 GCA_016617965.1 Macrosiphum rosae | reverse complement strand
TATATTAAATTTATAATCAACTTGGACATGTACACAAACACCACGTGAATTAAAACCTACAAACCTACAACAATGGTTACCTAGGTATTTAATGATATTGTGGCTCTCTCTGATATACGGTAACGGTTTCCAACCGTGTTTCCAATAGAATGAATGATATACCGATCGGAAAAAATGCATTGACAGATAGTGTCGAACTCGCTGAGAGATAGGTAGGTACCCTGTACAATAACTATATGCGTGAGGTACCTACGTCTATAATCCGGTTGTCACTCGCGTGCATAAATTATATAATATAATTGCAAATTTTATTCCATAATCTCAAAGGATCGCGGTATCCGGGTGCTATAATAAATTGACGTACACAACAATAATATTATCGTGCTCGCGACCAGCGTGTGCAGCCGTATTTGTCGTCGTCCTCGTCACGAGCTATAACGACAAAGCCCCTCCAACACTGGCCGCTGCTCGTGGCCGGGGTCGAAATCCGTTCGCACAATGCACGTCAAACCACCACCGCCATTCGATGGGGGTAGGTGACGACCACGACGACGACTGATTGACGTAATAATATAATATTATATAATTCAACACACGCGAACGGATTATCACTTATACACGCGCGACGGTGGCGTGTCCGCTGCAGCAGTGTCGTTGCAGTTTGCGTCACACGTAGGTATATGATATTATGTGTTGTACTTGTACACTCGTACAATGTAATAATAATATAATATAATGTTATGTAATTGTGCAGCCGCCTCTGAATCCTCGTTTAATCCAAAAAAATAACACGTGTCTATTACGCAGCACCCCTCCAGCCCGTCGCTAACGCATCCGCCCGAGCTCCTAAACCCCACCGAACGTGTTTTCGGAATAGTCGCCTCGGTATATTTGTATATACTTACACATGTATACGTTATAATTGAACACTTTATATTATTGTAGGGGTACCGAATGAGGGCGGGGGGTGTTGAGAATAGCCAGAAGTAATTGAAAAGTGTATAAAAAAATCAGTGATTACGCGCTCGGAATCTTGTTCAACTTACAATAATTATTATACTACATATTATTATTAATTACATTATTATATTAATTATATTAATTTTACATTGCGTTATATTGTACTACAGTTATTTAATTTTAAAATCAACCTAATAACTTGAGTACTTAACTACCTACTATAAGTATCAGTTGTAATAACTTAGATTGTCTTTTGTTTATTTACATAATAAAACGTTAAGTATTATAATCATGAGTTGGGTTATTACAAACAGGCTACATAATATCTGTATTACTTAGGTATTACTATATGCCTATGGTTAAAATTGTTAATTAATTATTTGTTTTTATAAACATTTTACCTATTGTATTAAATTTAATGTATTTTATTGAAAAATATAAATTTCATGTATTTGGCATGCTGCGGACAAGGGCTTTATGATTCACTAAATCACATTCTTTATATAAATCAGTGAAAATTACGTCGGCCTGAGAGTGACACTGAAATCACTCAAATATATAATTGCTGAATACGATATTAAAGGTGGTAGTGGAGAGACCAGGACCAAATCCTTGTTTATATAAAAATATAAAGCTATAAGTTGTAGGTTCTTATAAGACTGGTGTTGGGTTGGGTTTAGTGAAATAAAACTAGGGCTGATATAATTAATGCCGAAAACAATTTCTCTGACTGCAGCAGTATACGAACAATACACAATTGACACGTTTCGAACTGGAATAACAATATTAAAATTATTAAATGTGTATTATTTTTGGTTACGGAGGGCAGAGACTAATAATAACAATCGAAAAATAATATAACATAATAATATAGCTACTCGATACTTATGTTATATTTGAAAAGTTTTATGAGTGATAACTTCATCCACCGAGGACTTACATGATATTGGTTTAAAAAGTATTAAAATGTAAGACAGTTATTACGAGTGACGATCAAACGCTGTTCGTTCATAAATAAATAAAAATTGGTTTTATATAGCCATTTCAATTTCTCAAAACAAACTTTGAATATGTTGGATAATACTTGTACCTACATAAAAAAACTAAGCTTTTAAGTTTAATTATATTTAAAAAAAATAAGATAAATTAAAATGAAATTAAGCTTTTATACTCGTAAGTTTATTAAAAGCGTAATAACCTACTGATAAAAATGAGTGAATATAATTTTTTCTTGTATTTTTAATTAAATATTTAAGAATATTAATTTATAATAGGTACATAAAGTATTGATAAATGTATTAATATAAATTCATTGAGAATATAGTGTTGTACGTTGATAATAATATTTGAGGTTTTATGTTTTGTACAAATTAGTTTCAATATTGATTTCACTAGCAAGTTGCAATGCATTTCAATCACTTACAACTTAAAATATTACATTTCAACCCTATATTAGATCAAGGGGTCTTCAATCCGAGGCTCACCTTATCATTATTTGAGGCCCGTGAACACATCTTATGAATATATCATCCTGAATACATCTGAATCATAGTATGTATTTTTTAACACATTTTAGATTCTGAGCGGAGCGATGAATCTATTGATTTTACAATTATGTGTGTTTTTTTTGTGTCTGTCATCACCTTTTAGGATAGTAAAAATGTTTAGATTTTCTTCAGCAGTATCTTTTCTGATGGGAAAGTGAATCTAGTTGGGACTTTGGGGGGTCAAAAGTAAAAATTTCCCAGTAGTTTTCAAAAGCACCGTGAAAAACAAAAAAAAAAATTTTAATTGAATTACGGTTTTTATTCGAAAATACAAACTTTATACAATTTAAAAAGTCATTAAAGTATTAAAAAATTATCCCATGATACATACTAAAAATGTTTTGTAGAAATAATGGTGGTACTTTATATTACAAAATAAAAATATTCAAATAGACAAATCGACATAGATATACTTACCTAATATAGGTAACTATATACTATATATAATTACTTGGGTATATTCCAATTTTACAATTATGTGTGTTGTAAAAAGTATAATTCTCAGTACTCTTAAAATAATCAGGAAAAAGAAATTATGAAATAAAGGCATAAAACAATTTTTTGACAAAATCGATTTCATATTTTTGTTGTAAGTTGTAATTAATAAATCAATAACTGAGAGAGTTTTCTCGTAAGTTTTCTATAAGTACCTACCCCAGTTAAAAATTATCGAACATAGATTGTCACAATTTTTATTTTATAATCTGTTTTCGAAAAAATCAATTTTGTTTTTTGGTGCAACTCTTAAACAAATCACCCTAGGTACATGATATTTTGACTGAATAATTATATTAGCATTTTCTATACACCATAACATTTTCCAAATATTTTGACTTGTTTTAAGCTGTTTATGAAAATTATAAATTTTCAGTTTGTTTAGTTTTTTTTTCTATGATTATCAATAAATTATTATATATATAATTATTTCTTGGGTAAAATGGCTTGAAAATTTAATACAAGGATTATAGTTTATTGTTTCAAAGGCAGATGAAAAAAATTAAAAATCTATAGTCACATTTTTTTTTATAAGCATTTAAAATTCAAACATTGACAAAATACGTAAAAATTACGAAAATTTGCAAATTATTTTGAGTGAGAAATTTAAAAAAAAATTTTTTTTTTAAATCTAAGATTTGAAATGTAATACAAGATTCCTCATAAGTTTATATATCTTTATCAAAAAAAAAAAATGTCTACAAGAAAGTCAAATTAAATGTTTATAAGCGTTTGAAATTCATATTCTTACAACATTTGATATTCACTGGATTTCTCATGTAACGATTTTCTTATTTTATTGTAATTAAAAAACGAATGACTATAGATACTTGAAAATTTCACTGAATGTTTATATTAGCATTTTCTATACACCATAGAATATCAATAATAATTTGCCACTTTTTGAGCTGTTTACGGACATTGTCAGTTTTCAATTTTTTTAGTTTTTTTCCTATAAATATCAATAAAATTGTATTTGCTTGGTAAAAACACGTGAAAATGTAATGCAAGGCTCCTGATATATTGTTACAATAGCAGTTGTAAAATATTAAAAATACATAGGCACAGTTTTTTTTATATGCATTTAAAGTTCAAATGTTGACAAAATTACCACATTTAAAATTTAATAATTATTTTGTAGTTAAAAATGTATAAAATGTTCAATCTTTATAGCTAAGGATTCAACATTTAAAACAAGATTCCACTTAAATAGGTTATATATAAATTACTTTATTTTATAGTTTATTCACCTTAATATCATCAAATATACTTCGTAATATCATAGACTGACTGACCGTTTTAGCTCAGAATCGTTTTTCTTATACAATGATATTATATCATTGAATTCAAATTTAAGACCATCCATTACACAGTGACCCACTTGTAACCCACTGTACATCAGAGCAACATCCACTCAATTTTTAATCATTCATTACATGTTTTTATTACAAATGTGACCCGCGATATTTAAAAAAAATAATAGGTGGCCTGCTGCCTGGAAACGTTGAAAGCCCCTTAACTATAGTCTATAGATACTATCAATAATAATTGTGTAATATGTATGGTGTACTGGTGTTTTTTTTTTTTGTCATTTGTTACCAATGCAAAATAGTACTCAACAGCCAACAATCATTTTACTATTGATGTCTAATTTGTGTGATTGGATGACAATTATATCGTTTGTTAGAATCTGCACTGGGAATGAGAACAATATTAAATTGTGGGGTGGGTACTGGATGAAAATATTTTACATGCAAGCTTTTATTTTTACAATATGGACACACTATTTAGTAACTACCTATACTTAACGATATTATGTGTAGGCTAAGTACAATATCATAATCTATTTATAATCTGTTTATACACTTCCACAGTGTCCATTCTGTATTAAACGACGATTTGCCCATCTGAGATAGTTGAGAAGCAACTGATTTTAGAACGATATCGCTTAGGCTTAGCGGTGACGTGTGAATGCACAATCGTCATGCGTCCATGCAAGTTAGGTCAGTGATATCAACTGGGGGAATACATCATAGTAAAAGCCCAGTATACTACTGTGAGTTGTGAATAAAATCCAGAGAGGGAGAATGGTCCAGCTGTATAAAATAAAATAATAAGTAGAAATTGACTAGGGGGATGTCTTTGTATTTAATCGACTATCGATGGGGTTGCTGACGGAGGGGAATTGTTAAAAAAAAAACACGTGTAACCATATGTGTAATCTACCTCTTATGTTGATTTTGAATTCGAGGAAAAAAGTATTTACGTACCTTTATATTCCCGCGAGTTTTCGGGGGTAGATGACATACTGTTTTTTCTCATCACGTCAGTACATATTTGGAAAAAACAAACTCAACTAAAATGCTACTATAACCAACGTTATATTATGTAAATAATGTGTTGTGTTATGTTTTATTGGGTTTTTAGTTTTTATGTTTGTACATATTCGAAAGTTTGATGATAAAAATTGTAACGACCTGTGAGCTAAAAGTAAATAACTTTTTTTTACAATACAATAATTTACCAATATTGGTACTTACCACAAAATGTATTATTTTATAAATCTAAAAATAATGCAAAATTATTATATTTTAGCCGGTTAAAATGGATACATTAGACTTAAAAACTAATTAACAGTAATCTTATTTCTCAGAGTAAAATAACCCCTTAAAAGTTATATCCGTTGTTTATTTTATTACTCTCTTTTTTTTTTTTTTGTCAAATACCTACCTAACTAAATTAACTAAATTACAACAATAGTCATTAGCATTAGGGTTACAAATTATTCAATTAAGGTTGGTACTTTTACTAACGTTATTTGTAAAAAAAATAATGGCAAGCAATTTTTAAGGAAAAAAAGAATTATTCTCGAAATGGACGTAAAAGTAATTTATCATATTTCATCATTTAAAATATTTTGTTCAATAATAGAAGCTTGGTATAAAAGTTGTTCGGTTATACTTCTTTATTATTAAAATTAAGATTAAACACTAACTCTTTCACAATACAATGTTTTTATGAAAACGATTGTAACTCCTTAAAATTTAGCAAGCAGGCAACTCATTTGACGTTTAATAAATCTTTTCAGAATCAAAATAAGGGGAACATTAACCATTCATTGTATTACTTGAATGCTTGTAACTGTATAGAATATTTTAATTAGAGAATTATTATTGTTAGGTACGCACTTTTGCCTTTAAGCTACCTACATAATGTTATTTTGTTACGTAATTATTTATAATTTTTAACTTTTTAACCAAATACATAATATACAAACAATAATAACGTTAGGTATAGTATGATTTTATTTGTTTTGTATTATATTTATTAGTCAAAACAAATAAAAAAATAAATTCCTTGGTGAAAAAATATCACATAACAATATTATCAAAATTCTACAGGTTTCCATCAAAAAATTAATAAAATGTTTGTACTTTTTTCAAAAATAGGTACCTATATTAAAATATTTGATACTGCAGATTTCTTAATCCAACATGTGTTATAGTATTTTTCAGAAATTATTTGTATGAACCAGTTACCGTAGTTATACGTTGGGGTATACACAGTAAGGGAAGACAGAGATTTATCTAAAGAGTATTCGTAACCACATGCTCCCCAAATTCACTCTAAAAATATACAAAGAGATTTTTGGAGTCATGCTCAGACCTGAAACTAGTTTGGCAATGGTACAGTATAATATGTATGCATATTTAAAACATAGCTGCTAACACTTGTTTGAAAATCAAAGGGTCGAGAAACTTTAATGGTATACGGTCGTTGACGTTCTAACACGATGCTTGCTATATAAAGAAGGGTTGAAAATCTGAACAGCTGGGAAAGTGACCATAGAAACACACTCGCATTATTATTATTTCATTCATCGCTAAATAAATGCCGCTTCTCTTTACAACTTAACGCATAAGAAAATTGTTTTCGCCCAATCCTGTTCTTGAAATAAAATTCGAATATACACATGTAAATGTGTATTATATTTTAAGTTTAAAGATCATAAATAAATTATTAATTGTGTACTTTTTGTTTGTCTTGTTAGGTTTATACAATATTATTAACTTAATTTAATAATAATTCATTAATAGGGACAAGTATTTTTATGCACAATATCATGAAATAATTATTATCAAATATCGATTACAAAATGAAATACAGCTATTCACGTGATCATTTATAAATTGTGTGTTATAAACTTATAAATAAACAATGAACAATGTGCAAAATTCAGTTCTAAAAAATAAACGGGTTTACAATGACAAAATAACAGAATATTATTGTTAGTATATGCGCTTCCGTTATCCCTCTCATTAACCTGTTAAAACAAGGCTATAAATTAAGGGTTTAATAATGAAAATTCTGTTATGGTCCATTGTTCAACAAGTGAATAAAAAAAAATAAAAAAATAATATCATTTAGTTCAACTATATGTTTATGTTTTGGGGACAACGAAAACAGTCGTTTTAATGAGTGACTTTCTAGTTTGCCGACTTTTTTTATCATGCTGAAGAACCTGTCTTTCCACAATGTTTATTTGATGTGAAACTGTGGTACTTTAACTTAACGAATAAGTAATAACGGCTATAACAATACCTATTCAACTACTTTGGATGCAACAATGATTTTAGTTAGCCAATTTGTTTTTATTATTTTAAAATAAATACCTATTAACGATAGATCTGAAATTTTTTTAATAATTTACAAATACTGAAATACTTAGGTACACTTTATAAGACATTTTTAATACTCCTTAGTAAGCAAAATAATTAAAGTTATGTTTAATATTTTTTAGCATATAGTATACATTTTTTTTTTTTTTTTTTTAATATATTTGACTTTATTATGAAAAATTACAATCTATACATCGAGTACAATAAGTAATATTAATAATTTAGAAACAGTTGACAATGTTATTCACATGAGAAGGAAATCACACATTTGTAACACCTCTTAAATTTAATTTAATTATGAGATAAGAAAGGTAATCGGAGTATCGGACTATGGAAGAAGCTGCTTGTTTAGAACAGCAGTAAGGAGCGTAATGAGGGGAGAGATTAGAGAGGAAAGTTCAGATATAAATTTAGTTAATAGCTTATATAGTATACATACAAATGTTTTTTAGACTTTAAAGACTCAATAGTCAGTCAGTGCTTTGTTGTAATTTGTGTGAAATATAATGTCTTATCTAATCTATTGTGATGCAATATACCTAAGTCTTACAGGCAACGGTTTCCACTTCCGACAGCCATTGATTTAATAAACACTTTATACTTAGTCAAAAATAATATTTTCATAACAGTTTTCACTGCTTGTTCAATATTAATTTAACATTTTAATATACAATTTTAAAATTAAGATTTAATAACGTTGGTATAGGTATTAAATCTAACGAATTATTGCTGAAGTTAACAATGAAGAAATTTTAAATGCAGATAAAATCAAAATCACAATATATTAATTCATAAATAAGAGTATATACATACACTACATTTAATATTAATAAAAAAAATAGTAGGAAAAATAGTTGGAAAATTACATTTAGCAAGATTCGAAATTTACTAGGCCATAAAAAACGGGGCTTCGAAATGATTAATTTCCGGACCCTAGGGAGAGGTTCATCGCAAACACATGAAAACGGTTAGGCATAGAAACGACTTGAGATATAAAAAGAGAAACTTGTTATGAGCAAATAAACTATTAAATGTGTCAATACTAACGGTAAATAAAATGTTATTGACTTTAAAAATAAATCACTTTGATTAAAAATAATAATATAATAATTTACTTGGTGCTGATTGAAGATACTATCCACTGGCAAAACTTAATTTACCTATCTAAATTGATTTATTTATAGATATTATGGATTAAATTTTATTAAATTTGATTTTACAGTCTTTTTTGAACAACAATTTAAGGTTAAATATATATAATAATATTGTAAGCTATATTATTTTATCAACACCAAATTATCTCTTTTTAAATGAATGACTACCTACGTTAAAAACATAATATAATATCTATAAACACTTATGTACTAATATTTATAAATAACAAAGACTAATAAATTCCATCAAGATTATTCACAAAACATATAACATATTGGCTTGTTTTCGAAAAAAAACTTATCTGCCAAGTATAAATTTTATATTATTTCATAAAAAATATTTAGTTAAATGTGACTAACAAATCGTCATCACAAGACCGGAAGAGCGATGAGTCAATGTTGGTTGTTATTACCAATATGTATATAGATTACCTCAGATAATATCACTAGAATACTAGAATTCAAAAGTATATAAATGACAAGTAGTTCAAATATTCATTTCAATATTCAACAGTTTTTGTTTTAATAGTTCATAGTTTTACATTATATAAATTATTACACTGCAAAATGAAACAAATTCATATATTATTTAGTTTAATATTATAATAATACATTCTATGATAATTCTTCAAAATACAATATTAATCTAGTTTGTATAATAATTAAATACCAATGGATCCCAATATTGATAATTTTACAAACATCAGATATCCAAAGCTATTTACAGATATCTCTGGTTTTTATTTGTCTATATAGGTAACTGTAAGCTTTTCACTTTCGACGTATAAAATATATTTAATTAGAAATAACTTTGAAATGAATACAAGTTTACTAGATCTGAACGAAAATTAAAATTTAGAGATTCAAGAGTAGAAACCCTTCATGGTGCTCAACCGGTTATTAAAATAAAACCCATACCATTATTTATTTAGTAAAAATATACAGTATGACACATCTAAGTAGTGGAATTATTTACATTTGCACAGATATATACTATTTAGTAAGAATATAATAAACTGTTAACTCTTAATTAAATATTTCAAATTATTCTTAAGTCTTCAATACACAGTTACAGGATTTAATTTTAGTTTAAATATTCTTAACTTCAAACTTTAATCTCAAACCAATGTATTTTCAAATAGCCTTTATTATTCTTTATTATGAAAATAAATGAATCCATACACCTACAATTTAGATTTCTTTTTTTAGATCAGCTAGAAACTTCAAACTGTTACTATTTTTAACGATCAAAGTTAAACAATAGCAATCTATAAACTTTTTGGTAGTTCAAAATATAACAAAATATAGTCTTTATATCTTTCTGCACCCTCAGTTACGAGTTTACGACATTGGGACTCCCCTTTAAACATTAAGTAGTAACCATAGCGGCCGTCACCCTGTCTAAGGAAACACAATGAGCTGAAGACAATGAAGCGGCCCGAGGTGTCTCATTAGGCGAACAAACGAACCGTGACAAATGGAAGACCGGAATTTAGGTTCAAATAATATGAACTAAAGAAATCGGAAGTTGCAGCTGTCAACCACGAATTAAAAATTTGTTATGCATGTAATTAAAATACGACGAAAACATATTATAATGGTTCAGTAGATGCAGTGTGGTTATTATACACGTCAGATCCAATCAAGTGAATAACTACTCGAGTGACCATTACAGTGTGTAATCATGAAATCTCGTCAAATCTCCGTCGTTCCTCAACTATAGATATTACATTTTCCAATAATATTCTTCATTTATTGACAGTAATTTTTGAAGACGCTGTCCAAAAGATTCGTCACCTCACTGCATGTCTGCACGTGGGTTGTGTGGCCTGTTGTACATCATGGCGTGATTAAAAGTGAGTGTCTTTGTAATTTGTTTTGGTGTCTGATCCATCGTCAACCCAACTGGAAGCCAGACAAAATATAACAGAAATGCCATAATAAATTGGAAAAACTTTTTGAGAAACCTAGTATCCTCTACAGCCTACAGTCATTAGATTCAGCATCACCAAATATAAATGATCAATAAAGTGCATATCATGTATAAAATTAAATAATTAAATCAACTAAACAAAAATATTGATTCATAAATAATATTACCAAAAGCACACAGTAACATATTAAATTGATTAAAATTGTCAATTTTAAAATATATTATCTGTACATTATTATAGTGCCAGGATTCTCAATAGTCAACAGTATTTTGGTTGATAAACCAATTTGAATGGGAAATAGACTGCATTATTACTCGTCATAATTCATAATAATTTATTTTGCCAACATTTAAAATGTTGATCACTTCAATACAATGGAAATCAAAAATAATATTACCATGGTGTAGTAAAGTGGTAGATAATATAATATGTAATGTGACATATTCCTTTATTGAAAATTTAAAAATAATAATACTAAATTATGTAATTACCAGTCAGAATAGTATGTAACGTCATCAAAATTGATAAAAATAGATACCCCCACCTCTTCAATCATATAAAATTTAATATAGTTTTCACTTATCAATGTTAACTAAACGCCATCAATAATAAATTAACAATTCAGAGAAAACTCATATAGAAAAACACATGACTAACTAAAAAAATATAAACAAAATTATTGTAATTTAAAATGTATTTTGGTTATTTGGTTTGAAATTAGATTCGTTGACAATTCACGACTATAAGTATTTGAACAGGTATACTCATAAATTTATGAGTACTTAATAATATTTAGTGATTATGAGTTAACTTTCGTTCAATGATTTATGATTCATCATTTGAGATCATTGATATTTGCTGGGTGTTACTTGTTCCAAGTGACAGCAACTATATGTGAGAATCGTCCGCATTCCAACCGTGAAAAAAGCCCCTGGCCATACATTGTCTACTGACAGGTCCGGTTATTTCAAAGTTAACACGTATTTACAATATAATACAAACTCATGTCTCCGTCAGAAAAGTTTTAAAATGTCTTATTCAAAACAGTGACGAGCGTTTTCATAAATCAACAACAGCAGATGTCTGATGCTCGATTCACGACAGCCCCAGACAACGATCATCGGTCATCAACAGTTAAACGAAATACTGATTGCCTTATGATAATGGTAAACGGTTAAGATAGATACAATATTATGATGTATAGGAAAAAACGAACGTAAATAATTTTAAATTTAAACGCGGGAATTATGGCCAAATATTATATACATTCACTATGCCACTATGGTAACATTCTAAATGCCCCTGTGACACGATTCATTTTTAAATGATGAACCATAAATATATAAGGTATGGTAACTACGGTTCATTTTATTTTAATCAACACATTAAAATGTATAACAATTTTAATATTTAATGACATAATTTGTCTATATTAGTAAAACAAAAAATATCATAAATACAATTAATTTCTTCCGTAACGTCTTAACGACATTACTAAAAATACCAGATGTCAATTTGTTTGCTTAACAAAATGTAAACGATTTTCCAACATGCTTTTAACTTGGCCATAGTAACATTAACACTTTTAAGAAGGCCATTAATAAACTTGTCGGAGAAATAATGCTTCTGCAAAAATCGTTAACATAATTGCTATAGCGTCATCGTATATGAACGTTTTCTTACACTAGCTGAATAGGTATAATATAAAATAATTTTTCGAAATCCAAATATTTGAGTTGTGACGACATTGATTGTTCGCAAGTTCGCAACTCATAATCAAAGAGCAAAAAAATTACCCTTCTCATGGACATCGATTGAAAGAAAAAGAAGAAAAATGTAGTGTACGTCGAGGTCTCCGAAAAGTTTTTAAGTGTATGAACGTCCGAGGACAAGCTTATTGCGATGACAAAAAAATGTAATAAAATTAATTCACAACTTCACAAGTATGTCGTTAACGCGCTATTAACTCATCTATGTTTGGTAAACATTCTGCGGACCAATCGTTAATAAGTGTTGGCACAAGGTCGAGGTTTATGACGGTTCGGTGGGGTTATGATATCATTAAATATCATAAAGCCGAAGGCAGTGTACCTACCCATATATCTGGCGTTTGTCAACGAAACAATATGATATTATAAAATATAAAATATTATTATATCGTTCCATCGAAAGCACTGTCTAATGTCTAAATAGTAATTCATATTTTACCAAAATATAATCCATGAAAGTATAAAGGGTCAGCTGATCTGCATGGTGGAGGAGAGCCGCGGGATATGATTATATGCAGTGTGTGCGCGCTGCACTTGTGTGTACTTATGCATAGATAGGTGCTAAAATTCAAATTTCCTCGTCCTTTTCCACTCGGAAACCTCCACACCGCTCCCGCCCCCGTTTCGTACCGAATAACCGGATTAAAACGGCCGGCATAAATTATTCAAAACTTCTCTGAAATTATTATGCATGCTTCGTTAATTGTGTGGTTTCTAAATAACTCTCCTGGATGCGGAATAGCTACGTATTCACTGGCGGATGTGCCTTCCTTCATTCAACCGACGCGCAAATCTACCGGCAATTTATTTATTATCGACTATAGGTATCGTAATGTTTCTTAAACCGACGGCATTGCACAGTAATAACTCCTAGGTAGGTATTGACTGTACTTGAGGCAGGTAGGTGCACACACTACGAGTACAGGTACCTATTACTTAACCGTGTTGTCGTTGTTGCTTTAATAATATGCTCAAATATAGTATTGTGTGATGGTATTATAACCGTTAAAAACCGTGAAATCCTAACGATTCGATGAATATATTATAATATTGTATTTATACATTTCCACAACGAGTCAATACAGTTATTTAATTTATTAATCAACAAAGTGAATACTTTTGGTTTTCAATAGTGCAGATGCTCTCTTTCTAGCTAATATAATTATTCAACAAAATTTAAATATTTAATATAAACGTTCAATAATCCCATGATAATTGTTTTAACATAATATAAAACAATATTATATCTTTATTATTCATTAAAACAAAATATCGATTTGCCCGTCACATAATAATGCCCTTTGAATAATGTTTTCCTCTAAAACTTACATAACAAAATGTATAACATAATAATATATTTATATATAGGACGTATATTAGCCTGCACTAATATTTTAAGTACCTATGATTGACAATTTATTCCATCATAAATATAATAAAACGAACATGATTTTTTGGCCGCATTTTATATTGAACAAACATACTTCCGGTTTTGTTGATAATAATTATTGAGAAATCTCAAACAATTAGGCACTCATTAGTCTAACGGTTTGTTTAAATAATTTTTCGTCGTCAACTATACTTTATTTAGTCGCGACTAACTTTTCACACGTAACGTAGATTAAGCTAAGCGTTTGGTAATTGTTTTCAATCATATCTAATTCCGCAGCAAATCAAAATATATGTAATACACATATTCGTATTGGTGGCACGTATTCGACACACACGCACACGAACGGTGCGCTTGACGTCAGGTTTCTCTCCAAACAATCGCTCAAGGCATTTACTATAGACACACACACACACACACACACAAGGCATATGTTATTTCAAAGTAAAAAACTGTTTGCCAGGAATTTAAACGACGTAATTAATGGCGCAGAATGCAAACGGGAATCTCTTCCACGGTCGCCTCGGGGCGTATATATAAATATAATATTATATATAGGTACCTATCCGCCATACACGTACAGTGTGTACACGCGAGTAGAGTTTCTTCATTCTCGAGTGTCTCTTTACTCTACTCTGGTGCCCTATATACTCGCATATATACAAATTCGAACGGATGGCCCAGTCCAATTTGTACCGCTGAAGATGGTCATGGCAGTTAAAAACAAAAGAGAATCTCGAGCAAGGGTGAAAAATGTATAGAACTAGGATTGTCGTTTTCAGGCTGCATTATCGGTAGCTGCACAGTATAGGTTTTGCTAAGAACACGTTCTACTGTACGTGTCTGACCACTCCCATTACATCTTCAAGCACGTGAACGTCAAAATTGGTAAGCTAATACGACAATAAGTACACCGCATATTAGTAGTAGGTTCCATGTCTTCTGTCGGTGAATTATTCGGGTTGAAGTGACTCGTGACTGACTACATAGGTGCTTGTTATCATATTAAACACGAAGAAAACCTGCGGGTTTGCAAATTACCGACAACATAGAATCACTAAACACGACTTTAAAACTATCAAAACTATAATATATAAATGAAGTGTGACGTATTCAATTATATTTTTTTTTAAACTCTTGGTAGGTACTCAATAGAGTTTATAGACATGTGATATCTTGCAAGCAGTAGCGGGTAACTGTACATTTATGTTTGCATTACAGAATTTAAAATTATAAATATGAGTAGTCCCAGTATAAAACACATTATATTATATAGACTCGTTTTTAAAACAGGTACTTGTTTTTTTTTTGTTTTTTTTTTATTATTTATCCATTATGATGCTACAAAAATAATACTATTTTAATAAAGTATAATTTTTTGCCATGTAGAGTAATCATCCAGTACGATATATGAACGGCTTTAAGTACTAAAGACATTCTACTCAATGGTTTCATTCTGTAGAAGGATATCATAATGTTAACTTTTGAAAATTATCAAGAAAGTTTGACTTTATGAACTTTTAACATTTGACGGCAAGAGTTTAGATAGTAAACGTAGAAGTTTAATATCTGTTTATTCCTCACTATGAACTTTCATTATTCGACCTATCGCATAGACCGGTTATTTTGCGCTGGCATAAGACACTACACTGCTGTATTGAAATAGTTTTGTAAAGCCAAAGCAGTATTGTATTACTCAAGTTATTATATTATGTACAACCATACTTGGTTCTATAAAACGCCAATACTGCACGAACATTAAATTATATAATATGAATGGCAGGACGTGGAATGTATTAATGTAAAATGTAAATGTAAATCGCCAAAGTCCATATGCGTCAAACGATATGTCTGTACTGATTTCCATATATGACTGAAAACAACAACAGCTAGTGCTATCAAACTTAATAATTATTTGATATATAATGAACATAAAAACCCATTGACCGAACATAATTTTATATCATTATTTAGTGGGTGGGTAATTTATTTATGGTATTATAATAATAATAGGTACCTACATTAATACATGGATCAAATGTACAAATTATTATGAAATACAAATGACTTTGACACACATTTTTTTATTATTGTTAAAGAGTGACGTTACTACGTTAGTAATACATTGAATACATTTCCAAAAAAAGTCTTATCACGGTATTAAACATATAGATCCAAAATTCTATTTTTAACAAAATTATATATCCTATAATACAATAAACTAAATTAAATAGATAATATGATATTATCAAAATGTAAGCTGTCCTTATACAGTTATACATTGTCTTAGCATCACATTAGTTACCTATAATATATTAAACAGTTATTATTTCTATATACCTATAGTAAATACTTTATAATAATATAAACTTTATATTGTCAATAATTAATTTTTTAAAGTTTTTTAACACATAGACATTGATAAAAAAATAATAATTAAAGCCGTTAAAAACGTATTAATTTATTATAATATTGGCTAATAATCTATTTCATTGAAGTCTGTAACTCTAATAAAAAGAAAATGATTGTTATTTGTTCTTAAAACATATATTATTATTATTTATAACTATGGTTAGAAATGTAAATTGTTTATCATAACATATATAAATACATGTTAAAATAATATTACCTGTTGTTTATTATTTTATTTTAAAGCTTTTTTTTTATATATATACCTACATAATTGAATATATAAATAAATAAAATATTTGTATTTATTCTTCTACATGTGCAAATATTTTAAATTATAACACTATTCAATAGTTAAGTTAAAATGTTACGTAGTAAAGTTATTATGATAGTATATTTTATAAAACAACATAAAGTAAATAAAAACGTAAAATAAATATCCACCGATGGTTAATAGTAGGTGTCGGCATAATAAATGGGTATACAGAGATAATAAAAATAATAATAAAACACTCGATTTTATTTTTATTTAGTTACCCCTACACCTACAGTGGCTTAGTCGAAACAAAACTGTGATGCAAGTACAGCGCTTTAGGACAGTTAAATTTAAAATTAACATTTCACAATACTTGACGTAATAACATCAAAAAAAAAATTAGTTTCCGGTTTGATCTATAACTTCATTTTCCTGGACATTTTATTTAATATTTTACACGTCCACTCATTTTATCACCTCTCGAGCACATACGCGGCGAACTATATAATGCAAGAAGTGTGGGACGGTAATAAAATGTCAAGAAAATTATTAATTCAAACCGGTTCGGAACACTAAAACCTCCAACATAATAAAAACAATACTATATCAATTATTATGTGGTTTTTTCGTAATGGTAAATTATCGTGGATATGTATAATACAGATTAACAACTATACATTGAATCATAAATGGGACGTGTGCTTTTTTTTTTCGCAAACCTTCAGGTTGAGCGTTTGAAAATCGTCATTACGCCCTCGTCAAGTGCACTCTCAAATTTTTATTTTCAATTGTAACAAAAGTTCAATGGGCCTTGATCGAATGAAATATGAATATACAGACATATAGGCCACTCAAATGTGAGAAACGCTCCCCGTAGTGTATATATTGTATTTCGAACAAATAAAAGGGTTGAGTGAAATAAAAAAAATAACAATAAGCTTACATTATTGAAAAACTAACGAGTCATATAAATACGTGCCTAGTTCACACATCGCATTCAAGTAGTCAAATCGTG
The DNA here is from genome assembly GCA_016617965.1 of Macrosiphum rosae. Taxonomy (NCBI): domain Eukaryota; kingdom Metazoa; phylum Arthropoda; class Insecta; order Hemiptera; family Aphididae; genus Macrosiphum; species Macrosiphum rosae. The sequence continues at coordinate 10,291 of WHPZ01584732.1, read as the reverse complement.
AATCTAGAGCCAAATGAGAAGAACGACACACATACGTGGAGACACGAATGTATACATAGACGTATATTATTATTATTGTGTTTTACGGCTTGACGAGTCATATCGTGGTCAATCATAGTAATTTGAAAAATAAAACATTCTATAGTATATTGGGTGTTTGGGTGGTAGACAGAGATTTAAACAGGTTTAACCACGAATGTTTAAATAATAAATAGTCAGACTAACCGCATTAAAATAATTACTCGTCTTATGTATCCCCTACTGCGGTCAACCATGGGAAGTAGATGACTTAAAAACAAGCCGTTATCAGATTTGATAACTAAATAAAAATAAAACAAAAAAATTTAAGTAATAAATTCGAAAAAAAATGTTCTTGCGATAAGTATTAAGCCTCGCATAATCTCGTCGCGTGGATCAGATGTGCAGCATTTTATTTTTACTTATGGTGAAAGACGGCAGGTGCTCTAAAGGCATACGACGACTACTACACCTACTTAGTTACGTATACTATTTGATCCCATTTTATTCTCCGTCGTTAGCTTTTTTTTTAGACGCTATCCAAACTGTTGCGTCATTTGCGGTGTTCGCGTAGAATTGTGTAACGGTCATGGGTGGTTAGTTTTTAACACTTGTAGAATGCCTTTGAAAAGCTAGCGGGAGGTCGATGGCCGTTTTTTTTTTCTTTTGCCACTCCTGTAAGAGGTAGTGAGTATTATAGCAGTGGCTTTCGCCCGCGATATACACAGACAATAACGAATCATGCGCGGCGCAAACACAATCGCAAGGGATATATAGGGCCAGAAGAAAAAAAGTCGAACACTCATACTTAGACGCTGAAAATGATGAAAGGGAACTCTTGCTTTAACCCCTTTTTAGTGGCCAACTGTGACTTGAGTTTTTACGAAACACACCTGTCCAGGCACGGGGGAATCGCATATAAGCGGCGAATGAAGGGGAACGTAAATTGTTTTTTCTTTCCTACACCTATTATACAAAGACTGGGATCAGTAATTGTGTCTTGGCCATGAATATATTTGAATAAACATGTGGTAATTTTTATAAACATAAAAATGTCCAACCGTCTATAGGTACCTAACTCTTCTTCCATATATTATTATAATTAATATTATCCTATTGTCACTGGTTGATTTTTTTTTTATTCGATTTCATACTTAATAATTTTTTTTTCTGTTTTATGGAAAGTAGAGTAAAATTGCTTCATACACAACTATAACACAATTTAACTTATTTGAGTAAACATAATAACTCAATTAGGTATCTACTCATAATCGGATATTGGACATTCGAATATTTTATAACCATAAATCATAATTTTCACTTTTTAGTACCTTGTAACGAATTACAAAAAAATAAATTTATCAACAAACCAAAAATACAAACTAGGTAAGCATTTGGTTTTGGACCTAATAAAGTTGGTAAATCTGAAAAATGATATTATAATTTCAAATACTTTTGATTAAACTTTAAACATAGGTACTCAATTTATTAAAATCTGATTTGAAAAACACTGAATTCATCAAAAAACAAAAACTCACCCTAATTACATTACCCGAGCCTATTCTATTTCAATATAACCAGTTCGGAAAATAAATTATCGATTTTTATGTTTTTGTAGTTTTTTATTATGAAGCCGTGATTTTTAAAAAAAGTTTTATGATTTATTATTCGACTAAGAACCATAAACATGTTACATTCTAATAACATTACGAAGATATGTTATGAACTTTAATAAATGCCTAATAGATTTATCAAATCTGAGTCTATAATATCGTAGAAAAAAAAATCATTATTTTCATATTTTGGATTTTAAGTTCACTGCAATTTCCGTTGACTTGGTTACTTAAAAACTACAAACGGTATGTCTACATTAAAGATAAATAATATTAAAATTCTGATCTAGTTTAAGTCTATTACGTATAGTCGTAGTAACCCACACAGTTTCGTTCCCATTGCGTTGGCCGAATCAAATTAACCATTGCAAACGATTTGCGATCATAAAGCATCGTTGACGGCCGACTACTTAAGCACAACACGCACTAGTTGTACGTACCTATATAATATATTATGCATAGGTACGTGGTAGCTGAGATTTATTTATTTTTTATTATTACTTATTCTCTTAAAAATTTCCCCTCTGCCGCCGTATAGATAACAATTTATTAGATACTGTCAAGTGAAAACCGAAACCAGCTCCGGGCACGTCCCCCTCGTTCCCTTTACCCGTGTGCATAATATTATATATACACAAGCTCATCAACATCGGGACCACATCATTGGACCACGCGCATATAATAATATAATAAGTAATAACACCCATCGTCGTCCGGGGGGTCCTCGTGTGGTTTAATCGGATCAGTTATACATGTTAATAGGTAACGATGAAACGTAAGCTCGTATTGTATAGTAACCGGTGACAAACAAAAAAAAAATAATAATAAAATTCAACCCAACCTGCTATAATGAATCCCGTTCTATGAGTCCGCCTTTGTAGTGGCACAGACACGCGACACGGGACATATGACAACCCGACAACCGTATATGATGTCACCTCGAGATTACCCAATTCGATTCACACGTTTTCGTATACAATATTTGATTTAATTATTATCATGTGTACCGCTTATATATATAATGCACATTGCTCAAAATATATTGACCGTAGGTATATGGTTCAAATTTCAAAAAATGTTTGAAAAGAAAAACAGAGCCCGACATCAAAGAAAACGTTCGACATATGTCGCTCTGTTATGACGCAACTGGTCCACACAACGACAAAAAAAATAATAATAAAATAAATGTAGTGACCCGAAACATAATATCCCCACGGAGATTTCGGACAGCGATAACCCGTTGGGTGGACACAACTCAAGTAAAACGATACCGGATGTGTTTTGACGTGGGTTATCGCGTGTATTAGCATTTGTCCGGCTCTTATAGTAGGTACCGAAAAACACGATTGCAATGTTTTGCACAATCGTTTAATACTTTGTATTAAATATGCAATTTTAAATGGTCCAATACTCACATTTGAAATATCAGAGTTTTTATTTGAATTTATTACTTTCTAGTTTTGTTTTATTTATAATAAAATGACGAATTTTATCATTTACTTTTCATCCTGTTAAAGCTACGTTTAATTGACATTTAAAAGCTGTCAGTATTTTAATTGTACCTATAGATAGTCACTGTATATAAAATAAAACGCAAAGTATGTTTTTAAAATTTTAACAAATCGCTTATTGAATACATAATACTATTATAGGTAATAGGTAATGGTGACATACAAAATAAATCGCTACTAAGAAAATTTGAATCACTTTATACGAAACTTATAAATAAATTATTTGTTGTAGGACTTTAAAATTATTGTTGAAATTATATTTACAAATGTAATTTATATAGTACCTATATATAGTATACTTTAGTATATATGAGTTTATGACACTATGACTAACTGTAGTTTTTAAATTAACGAATGATGGATGGATTGCAGTATTACACGCATTTACACAAAATATGAGAAATTAATTGATATACAATTTTACTAGTTTTAAACTATAAGATTGCAAATACGTATCAAATTTATAGTTGACCTACATAAGATAGTTCTATGGTTATTTTATAAGTCAACACAATTGTGAGAAGAATTTAAAATGTACAGTAAGTATATATTTTTCTTTACTGTGTGAAGTATTATTTTATTACTTAAACCCGTTATTTATTACACATTTAGGTAAGTAAATGGTTTTCCTTAAGGATTATTATTTTTTATTAAGGTTTAACTAAACATCTAGATATATAGCATAATATAAATAATATATACAATCATTACAAAGTAGTTTTATTAAAACTTATCATAATTTCTGAATTTTAGATGTGTTGATATGAAATATCTAATTTAATGTGATCTTGAAACTTATTATAATAAAAGTTGCATGCACTTAAAGTTTTCCTGAGTAAATCAAGAACTATATTAATGAAAAATAACAAATTCTGGATTCTATATCAAAATATAACTTCGATATCTACCAAAGTATACTTCTTTAATTTATTTCAAAAATAAGTTTACTTTAGCAATGCATTTTGGTATCGTTCCACTTTTAGTATAATTTGCATAACATTCTATATGCCCTTCCTCATATTGTCTTATCAAATTATTAGAACGCAATAAAAATCCATTTTTTTTCAAATAAAAAAACCTTTTTGTAGATTTTGTTAATCTAAATTTGACTATATGCATTTTTATACATTTGAGAGAAATTCGTTGTTCAAATTTAAATGAAAACGAATTTCATTATAAATTTAAAATTACCTTTTTACAATATAATAAGTATTTATTTTAGAAAAAAGTTTTTCTTAATATTTACAAGCCAAAACAATTTAACGCAAAGAAAGCCATTATAAATACATGACCCGAATTTTAACTGGATTAAAAACATTTATTACTTTGTTTTTATATTATAAAAAACTAATAGGTATAGCGTAAACACAAAACAACGCGTTAATATAATTTTACCGATAAAAACAAAATTCCTAAAACAATGACTAAATACTATTGGTCATAATTTATTATTTAATTATAATTTGTAATAATAATAATAATAATAATAACATTCAGATCGGTGAGCTCAATCCGCGAGGAAAACTCAACAGTCATGACAATAATAAATACCTATAGCTAATTGCTTATTAATATTAATAATGAAAATATCATATTCTTTACCCGTCTTGTTTGCCGTCTTGGGCCAGCCTGTCGATCATCTGCATGTCGATCATATTTCGCATCAGCCACCACCGCACTCGCGCCAAACCATGATCATCTGCATCGACGACGATCACGGATCGCCCCCGCAATTATCGCTTACACCCACGCACGTCACTCGCGCCAATAAATTACTCGGAAAGTGACCTATAAAACGAAGTCTTGAAAAGCGCACGCACGACAAAAAACGAAAACAAACGGTTAAGAGAACGAACGAACGATCAGCCGCTACGGCGGAGTTTTGTTGAGCGGGAAAAAATGTCGAAGGGAAATCGATTACGATAATCTTTAAATAGAATACATGGATCGAAGTGATCAAAGTTTGGTTGGTTAATTGAAACTACAAAAATCTACAATAATAATAATTGAATTATGATGTATGATGTTAATTAATAATATAACGTCGAACTTATCAAAAGCTCGCCACTGCACTATATTATATTATGGCACTGTCGTAAAAAAAAAAAAAATCGCGATCGGTATATTAATAATATAACAACGGACCGAGTACACGCGTCGCCCAGTACTCACAAAAGCACACTGACACCGCCGGCGGACCGGTGGACGTGGATGGATATAAAAACACACACACACACACACACACGTGTTTGTATATGTATATATATAGTATATTGTGTACGTATAAAACGAAATCGCTACAAAACTGGTCTTTATCCCCGCAACGACCAGCGGTGCGTGCGTGCGTGCCCACTCTGGTAGTCTGGTTGTATGCTTGCCCTCGCGTGTGTGTATGTGTGTGTGTGTGTGTGTGTGTGTGTGTGCGTGTACCTACATAATAATAATATTATAGTGTATAGAGAAGAGCCCCTCCAGGCTCGCGACCAATGGGGGAACAACAATAATAATAATAACAACAAAAACAACCGTGTGACGTGACCCACAATCGGTTCGACTGCGCTTCCGACGCGGCCGCCGCGGATGTCAGATTAATGCCGTCGCAGAGTCCGGATGACGCAAAACGATTTTGAAAATAATAAAAAAATAATAATAATCATTTCGCGGATTTAGAGCAATGGCGAGGGGTGTGATTGATTTCCGACCACCCTCTGTGGCCGATTACGGATTACCGGCGGGTGGTTGTCGGATACGCAGCACATTATCATCAACACGCTGCAACAGAAACCGCGGGGGAGGTTGTTGAACTGGATTAAGCGCGGCCAATAATATAAAACACACATTATAATATTATGATGATAGTACTTAACAGTACCTACGTTTTGTTTTTCATTTCCATTGCACCGAGCCACTAGGAAATTGCCACATGCATATTCGTATTGTACATGCTACGTGCACCATTATTGAGACATTATGACGTTTAATCCCCATTTTTGCATTGTCTGCGACACAATTCAACCATATACGAGCTTATTAGCTGTTCTATTTTCATAACAGTGGGTTTATATATTATTTCAACCGTCATACCGTACACAGTGTTAATAATATTTCTTTACTGCGACAGTCATAATCATAATAAATAATAATATATAAAATGTACTATAAACCATGTTCGAGTGTTCGACTAAACATTGACAAATACCGTGTAATTATATCAATATAAGTAGGAAGAATTGCAGCCATTTTTCACATTAATTCTATAATACGATAAGTATACCAGTACTATAGTCCCGTATGAATGTCCGAACGCATAGATGACGTAGCTCTAATGTTCGTATGCATATAGTCAATTTGTATGTCACATAAGACTTGGTTTAACAAACTAAGTCTTACGTGACACATAAATTGACTATCCATACGAGCATAGTAAAAATGGTAAGTCTATAATAAACTGCATATTATATACACAAGCGGCACCATCGTATTATGATTATAACGTAGATAGTTGCACTTTGAAAAAAAATTGGATATAGGTACCTATATCATTACTTTTCAGAAATGTTATTTTCTAACTAGATACTTAAAATTATGTAAACATTTTTTTTTCATAAACATAAGTACTAAGAAATCTTTGAAATAATGAGTGCTCTTCCATAAAATACTTATCCGCGGTTATACCTATCGTATCAGAGAATACCCATTTACTGTGTTAACGTTACTAAATAGTTGATATTTGATAGGTTTAGGCGATAGGTATGATTCGGAAAGACCGATACATATGTCGGCTAAAAGAACACTAATTTGTGAAACCGTATTTTATTTTACTTTTATAAAAGTTATAAAAAGATTTTTCAACATAAACATTTTACTAGTTTTTAAAACTCCGTCAGGTTTAATATATTTATATGGTTTTATTTGTTAGGATATAAACAGTACTGAGCTAATTTTAAAATCAACTGGTGTTCTATTAACCATTAACCATTATGAGTTTTACTATAGCATTATACCAACAAATAGTAATTATTTTAACCATTGCTTAATGTAAAATCAGTGCAGAACTATGTGTACAATTAAAACTTACAAATTTCTAACTGTGTAGACGTGTATAATATTTACCATAAATGATCATCTAATCACAAATAAAAAATTAAAAAGAATTATAAATCTAATATAGAATTAATATTTTTTAGAATATTATTCTTTATATTACTAATCTGTAGGAAACTATAATTACATAAAAATAGTAATTATCGAAAATGGAAAGTATAATAATTAAAATCCATAAGTGTTTTTCTTAATAATCGGTTATCGCTAATATTAAAATATCCAGCAGAGGGTTTTCAAAATATGCGTAAACATATTTAAACCTACAGCAATTGGATAATCGATTATTTTTTTTTTTTATAAAAAGTATTAAGTGAAATTATTTTAAAATCACAACTGTGCTGAAAATAATATCTTCATTAAAAGTTTGAATAAATTACGTATATAGTAATTTACAGAACTTTATATAAACATACTTGTAAAAGGTATACTTATTACACAATTTTAAATTTACCTGTAAACTTTTATTTTTAACTTTATTTTATATATAATGTATAATGTATATAGGTATACAATCTGTTAATTTAATATATACAGTAAGCTTATTATAATATGCAGTAATAATGTGATATATACCTAGGTACATAAATAAAGTATAGGCACCCAATGGTAAGTGGTGACACTTTAAAATAAACACTACATTTAAGTAGTCCGGAGTTTTTTCCCCAAGAATGATGGGTTCGTTGCATCTCTGTGTTGTTTTTTTATTAATTCTACGAAGAAGATTGACTGGAATAGTGTCATGGCCAAGAGCGAATATTAGGGGATTTGAAATTTGAATGTTCTAATAGGTTCGAGGTAGTTTCTGACTATAGGAGCAATATCGTTTATTTCTAAAATATAAAATTTGAACAACGAATAATGTTGTAAACACACACACACACACACACACACACTAGTATATATAATTATTATGCTCATAAAGTCTTAAATCATACATTTATAAATAGTTAAATAGTGTACATACACTCCTATGCATCAGTATATTTCCATAAATCATAAAAAAGATAGATTTTCAAAAAAAAAAAAACAATATTTCGTAGTTCAATAATAATATATTAAATACAGAATAATAGAATTGTTGGATATTATATCCTCTTCAGTGTTCGAATAATAATATAATAATAATAGAATGTCTACGCTGTATGACATTTCTCACGTTTATTAAGTATATTTTTTTTGTTTGAATTACGTAATCTTCTATTTAAACAATGCCATTTATTAGATACAAATTATTATTTATGTGTGGGTACATAAGAATTTGTTTCGGTATTAACGTAAGTTAATTTATAAATATTTCCATGTTCCAAAAACATTTAGTAATGACACCACAGATTTTCGCTTGATGCGGGCGATGAATTTAATACGCTTTTCAAAAGTTTTAAATTGGAATATTGGATGTAAGATTTGTCAACCAGCTCCCTATTGCAATACCCGTCAAACTTGTCTTCACTTAAATGTTACATGGTGGAATTCCAATAATAGTAGTTTTTGTCACTATAAAAAGAACATTATTTAAGTATATTTTTTGAATGACGTATACTGTAGTTCTCATATTTTATGATCACAATATTTATTTTATAAGATAAATTATATTTAATTTTTATTTAGTATAGTTTGCCATTTGCAGTACCTTATAATAAACAAACTGAATAATCCGGTTTCACCCTTGTGGATCTAGTTGAATCTGTTAACGAAAATGTTATGAAAATCGGTCAAAAACTGTGGATTTGTATAAGGTTCATCGGTTTTAGACCTTCGATGTCATATAGTAGATAGCTGTAAAATCCTACTTCAACCAGGAAAAAATGAACAAACATAAAATACAACTCTATAATATACAGAGTGATAAACCAAGCATGATGCTCATTGCTCACTCCCCCCCCCCATTTTCTCCAATAATGCAGTTATTTAAAATCTGATTTTTGGAATTTTTAAATATACTTATTAAAGACCATATTATTTTCAAATTCTTGAGATTTTTTTGTAGGTACTATTTAGAATAATGTGAACTACCGTGACTATTGCTATTCGCTAATGTATACGTAAATCAATTAGGTACTTGAAAATAGTTTATGTAATTATGTCTACTGAATATTTGTATAAAAAATGTTCACCTTTATACAAAATAGAATAAATAATATTTTTGTAAGAAAGAAAAGTGAAGGTGGATATTATTACTAAAAGATCTACCGTTTTCCATTTATAAGATATTTCATTTTATGTATCATGTGTTTTGAAATGATTAAATGCCTATAATCCCAAAACTCCACATGGTACACTTTTTTCCTCCCGGTGTTACTTTATCTAAGTTATTCGATCTAAACCTATTTAAGGGGAAAAATCACACAATAGTTTTCATTGACATTCATAATGTAAAGAGGAGATAGAATTGAAAATTACTCTCTATTTTTCGACATAAAGTAATTTCAAAAAAGTGAATCAACTGTACTCGTATTTTAGATTTTAAGCGGAGCGAGGAAGCTAGTGGTTTTACAATGGTGTTTATTTTTTTTTTTTTTTATCCTGTATACAAAATTTCTACTAGAAGCAATGCTTCGATTTCAACATATAGTATCTTATCTTTTAGAAAATTGCATCAAGATGGTACTTCACAGAAGTCATTTTTCGATTTTCTCAATAGTTATTTAATGCCACGGGAAAAACCACCTACAAATTACGAAAAAATGATAAAACGGGATTTTAATTTCTAACGCTTTGTGTATCACCATAGAAACGAATAAAAAAAAAATAATAATATTATAATATTAATTCAACTTACAGTCTATAATAAATAATCTATACTATTATATAAAATGGTAAGGGTTTTCTTGGACCGCGCTAACCGAGAAAACTACTGAACCGATTTGGCTGAAACTTTTTACTGTTATACTTGACAGTCTGCTGGAGGTCATAGTACCATTTTTGTTTAGAAAAATCCACCAGAAAAGTAGGAAATATGGATGTCAAAAATACAACAGTTACGCAATCTGTCCAGAAAAAAATAAACTAATTAATAAAAAATGAAAAATAAAGTTTATTGTTGCA
>WHPZ01584727.1:10325-22870 GCA_016617965.1 Macrosiphum rosae | reverse complement strand
CCAATGTGAATTTAACAAGACCCCAAACAACAAAATCCGTTCTGGAGTTTTGGAAATCTACCTTTCTAAATGAAAATCTAGTGAAAAATATTAATTCCATATTTAGTATCTACTTGATAATCCTTTTTTTATTGAGTTATCAACCAACTTTCTAGCTATCATAGTTTATGAGAAAAGTTGAAAAAATAGAGATGTTGGGACTGTTCACGCAGAAATTTTTATGGATTCAAGTGGTTATACCGCTTGGGTGTGATATCAAATCTGAAATCTCTCTCATTAATATTTTATATTTAAACTAGCTAAATTACTCACCTACTCTTCATTATCGAGTTACATTTTTATTATTTTCCTATATAACACAAATTCTTGAAGTTTTCAAAATTCATACTTTTTTCATTTCAATTACCATACTTACTTGATTTAAAACCAAGAAATTAATACCAATTTTCACATAATTGAATACAATAAAAACTATGGTACAAATTAACAAAACAAACACACCAAACAAAAATCTTACTTTCATCAAAGGAGATAACCATTCCACGTAGATTTTGAAGAATACATCGCCGGAAAGATGCATTCACATTAATATTTGTATTTGCTGGCACAGTACATTGCTAATGCATTCAAAAATAAAAAATTGATATAATTGCATCTTAAAATGAATTGTACAGTAATTATTAATTAATATGCATTTTACTTACCAAAATATTTGTATATGGCACAATTTCTAAAAATAAGCGATTTGCAGCATCTTCGATGTTGTGAGGGCTTGGTGGTTGATTAAGCATAATTCTATGGATTATGAAATTTACTATTTCTTCAGAATGTGTAGAAAGAGGATAAGTTCTAAGAGTTGAAGTGCGAGTTAAATCCACACTGAACATGTCACGTAGGGTCCAGTTACGAGAAATCATTATGAAAAAGTCTACCAACATTGACCCAGATTGACCCTCTAAACTTCTAAAGTATGGAATTTCTCCAATAGGGGTTGTCAGCAATCCATTTGGTAAACGTGGAGTTAATTGAGAGGTGGATGTACTCATTGTATGATCATAACCCTATTTAAAATAAAATGAAAAGCCAACATTAATATACTCATACTCAAACATTTTAGTTAAAAACAAAAAAAAACCATTATATTAAAAGCAAAATAAAAAACATTTCATGAGCATTATTATGTTATAAGTAGGGCTCAGAAGTTGTTGCATTTGAGTGTTTTTTTTGGGGGATATTAAATTTATTAACGTTTTCTAAATAACTGTAAAAACAATAAATAAGAATAATCTTTTGAGATGTGGTGCTAGAGAATAATCTAGAATTGGCAATAAATGAATAATGTATCGGAAAAAAATATTAGAGGGAAGATCTCTATAGGCAAAATATTATATACAATAAATTAATGAATTAGCCATCAACCGAGATGGAGGATTGCTTGGATTAGTTTTATTATACTCTATTCCAAATAAGAGCGTACTGGGAGGCCGACAAAAACAGTTCAAATTCACGCATGCATATCACACTATATACTGTTTCTGTCACTGTAGCAAGACACGGAGACCAATCAACCAGTCAAAGAATGATTTGACAAAGCTGTGGGGTTTTACGTTCTTCCAAGGCGGTGTGGGCTTTTAATTGGATTATTAGTAAAAACAAATGGTAATGGATGAAGGATGTTACTAGATAAGAATGTTAAGGATGTACAAAATATTAAAAGGAAGGCAAATAACAGAGAAGAGTGAAGAATTGCTGCTAACCATCTCAGAAATGAATACAGAAAAAATAAATAAATTGAGTCATTAGAATAAAATGCTCTAGAACATATAAATGATACAATCTCAAATTATCCTGTTATTTGGTTACTAATAAAATGTATATAACATATATATTTATAATCAATGATATAACTAATTCTTAAGAGAAAGTCACATTATAAATGTCTACTTACTAGTACTGAACTACTTGCAGGAGGCAAATTTAAGTCTCTGGTTCTATCAAAATCTACTTCTCTTTCAAATGTATCAAAAACACTTTCCATTCCAACTCCTGAAATAAGTCAGACTTTTAAATAAGAAATATAATAATAAAATAATATTTAATTAATTAATTTAAATTAAAATTGATCATTTTTTCATGTAAACACATTATTTAGTATAAAATTATCATAAAACTATTAAACGCATAGATTAACCATACTTTTATGATATTGGGATAAATTTTAAATATAGAAAAATATGAATACTATATTACTATATATAAATATTTTTTTTCATTCTAAAAATATGATATAATTTTATTAATCTAGACTAAAAAAAGTACAATGAAAGTAAAATAAAAATACATAAGGAAAATTACTTATTTGTCCAGCTAATGCATCAGTTAAACTAGTACCCTGTCCAGTAGCCTGAGCAATATTATTTGCAGATGTTGTAGCTGTGTTGTTACGCTGTCTTCCCCAAGTCAGAATTGGATGTATACCAGACATCATTCCATCAGATTCTTGCACATAACGAGTTCTTGATCGACCTGGACGTCGACTAGTAAAAGATCTTACTTCATTAGGAGAACTTGGAGAAGAAGTATCTGTAGTTGAGTTTCCACTATTGGCAGAAGATGTGGATCTGTCAGTTCCTTGAGCAGAACGCCTAGCTAATACCATTGGTCTTAAATTTGATTCAAAATGATGTGAACTGCATGGTAAAAATGGATCCATACGAGGGGTAGAATCCCAGCGTCCACGAGCTAAGCCTATAACAAAATATATTACATTATATATATTGGTGGGCTATTTAGGGGGTGATCAAGGGGATCAATCCCCCCATAGGCTGTATATAATATGCAAAATTTTTCAGTCTTAACTTAAGGCCTCTATATTTAAAAGCGGGACTAGTGGATAAAATCATATCCCTTCCCCCTAACATGTCTGCATATAGTTTTAAGTGTTCCATATATAATTTTTAATGGAAATGTAATGAATAAACGGTGATAGTGTAAGCATACTCATTCCATTTTAACCCTGAATGGTTAAAGGGGACGTTTTTTAACCGCTGTCATAAAAAGGAGACTGAGTCCTTGCTACCACTTTCACCCCTGTGTATATATTTATTATTCAATTAGGTAATAAAGATACCTATTAATATTTAAAATAAAAAATAATAGCTTTTTTTTTTAAAAAGTCCTTAATCAATATTAAAACAAACAATCAGTCTGAAATATTTCATAGGAGGTTCAAAAAAATATTGGTAATAATTAATACCAGTTAGGTTATGTTTTACATGTTTTTTTTTTTTTTTTTTTGAACTATATTGCTCTAATTAATATAACTTAATTAAATGTACTACCTTGGGATGGAGGATTTGTTGTTGACGATGAATCAGTTGTCCTAGGGGTTACACGTGGAGTTCGAGTAGAAGTAGTAGGTATACTATTCCAATCCAAAGATTGATCAGACATGAAAGGACGTCGCACTCCACTAGAAATTACATCAATCATCTGATCCATCCAGTCAATAGGCATTCCTCCTGGATCAGCAATAGTAGCAGATAGTTGTATTGGTTCTAAAAAAATATATTATTATTATTTTGATTTTTAAAATACCATATTCTATACGAACGAGAAACAGCGGCAGGTAAGCCTGTTGTCGCAGGGGCCGCTGGGTTAATAAATGCAGCTTCTACAGAATCTATGCGAATGGACCCTGGTGCAAGATCAAACATAAGTTCTACTCCTTGAGGAGTCTCAGGCGGGAACTCTGTAGATGTATTATTAGTTTCATTATTTGGATCAACTGACATGTTTGTGTTTGTATTTGTTTCAGTAGCTGAAGTGGACACCACATTAGGAGTTACATTTCCCCCTCCATCTGGATTCATAACAATAGGTATAATACTTAGATTATCGTCAGAAAGAATTAAAACAAAATGTAACTTACAATCAAGTCTAAAAGCTCGTACACTTGGTATAGATTGACTTGTGGTGGTTGTTTGGGTAGAAGTAGGTTGTTGAGTAGATGGGGGTGCAGCTGTAGAAGTAGTTGTAACTGAATGAGCAGCGTGCAAAATAGTACCTTGTAGCAAACAAGGACGAGATTGGAAAGAACGTGGTGGTGGTCTGTTAAATGCAACTCTTAAATCACTTATTGCATGATAAACATGTGATATAAAATGCATCACCTCAGACACACCATTGAAAATAGTTTGTGCTCTAAGTGATCCATGTTCTCCCTATAATTAAGCAAGATTCATATTTATAAAAATATAATAATATAAGAGGAAGTTTATCAGTTTTAATGTTAAAATAAATAAAATATTTCATGTGTAATACTTCAAAAACTATAATTATCATACTTCTATAGTATCAAATTGTGGATCATCTCCAATAAATTGGCAATACATAGCATAAAATGGGCGAAGTCTTTCATTTAATTTATTCAATTCTTCAATTAGTTCTCTTAAACGCCGTCTGTCATTTAAAGCAACTGTAGATCTACTTTCTGAAGTTTGACGATCATTCCTTATTATGTGTAATTAAAAATTAATATTAATTTATTTAACTATGTAACAAATAAGCACATTATTATTGGTCAAACCTTAAATTTTGTTCAGATGATGTAGAAGATGGTAAAGTTCCAGTAGCCTGTTCAGCTGAAGATTGGTTAGTAGATCCTCCAACTGGAACATTTTCAGGAACATTTAAAACTTCACTTTCAGCAGCTAAAAAGAGTATTATTAAGATAACATAACTATCTAACTCTGTACAAAATTGTTAAAAATTAAGTACATATTTTACTAAATCAAACAATACAACAAAAAACCACATATTTCAACCTCAATTAAACTACTCCCAATAATAACTCACCAGATCACAAAAATACATAATGAATAAATTCTAAAAACCAATTGCAATAACATATTTGATGAAAAAAAAAATATATAAAATATGTTGTTTGTATTTAAATGCTTAAAAACTGAGTGATTGTAAGTTGTAACCAAAATAAATTTAAAAATTCTGTGAAGGGCTTACATGTTTCAGTTGCATTTTGATGAATTGGAAATAGATTATTTGCTTGCATGTGATTATGAACTTGACGCATTAATCCCGGAGGCATTCTCATGTGATGTGTAGCATCAATAGTAACAACAACAGTATTTGGGAATGTTTCATCAACTTCATAACTCCTATTAAAATAATATATCATTATAGTCAATAAATAAAAATCTAAGAAATATGTAATCATATTTTAAAATAAATAATTTTTAATCATACACATTCACTGAATCTGGGTCTGTTTGTGATGGTGGTGCAGATGATTCTGAAGCAGACGATTCTGGTGCTCCTACGCCTTCTGGTGGTACACTTGGGGTTGTAGCTTCTGCCTGATGTGACCCTTCTGGCAATTGTTCTGCATTAGAAGCAGAGGATTGATGTCGATTGGCTCGAATGGGTCCGGGATTTTCGAGTCTATTTAATATTTCATTGCCTCTGCGTATCATATCCAAAGCCAATGATACTCTGTTACCAGTCCCATGATTTCTAGTACTTATAAGACGTGGCAATTCTAAAATAAATTATACAAATAACTTATAAGATAAGGACATAATTCATTTTTAATCGAGCACCAGTTTATACAATAAAACATGTTATACAATAAAATAATATTTGACTTAAAAATCTTTGAAAAGTCATCTATAAATAATATATTATAAGTGATTTATAGATAAACCATATAAGTTCTCGGTTCTTAAACTAAACATTGGGTGTTTTATAAAAATCCTGAGACACCCTTCACACTATAATATGTATGAATTCTTTATATTTTCATTAATTTTGCAGCATATCTAAGGCCAGTTCACGGCACACTGATTGAGAACCACTGACCTATATAAAATTATATATTAGAATTTTAACATAATATAGGTATCACAAAACATTGTAAATTACTAATTTTGGTAGTTGGTTATTGATGAAGTTTTTTTAATTTTTAATTTTAACTAATTCAATACTATTTTGTAATAGTATTAATAATCTTTTAATATGTACACTACAAAATAAAAATTTAAAAAATATACACAAAAAATGTTAACATTAAAGAAATGTATTGAGGGATTAAATATATCTCTGTAGTTTATTGACTTATGTTCGATGAATCAGTTTTCTCTTGTGTAATTATAAAAGTTACCTATTCAGTATAACTTTAATTTAATAAAAAGGGTTAGGTAAGGTTATTATTTTAAGATAAGATGGCACTGTATCCTATGCTCTGGCTCCTAGTTAGCTACGCCCAAAACTCGTCTCATCTCACACATTCCTACCACTGTTACCACTGTGTCAGTGGCGGCTCGTGCGCAAGCGCACCACATGTCATTTTATCAAAATGATATTTTTTATTTTTTTAAAACTAACTGTTGTAAATTGCTTTTTTTTTAAATATCGGTGTTATTAAAAAAAAATCATTTAACAATATTTTTCGGAAAAGAACTATTATATCAACTATTATGTTGTTGCTCCTAAAGTAAAAACAGTTATGCAAAATGCACACACCAATCGGTGCGCAACACTGTGACAGCACCGCACGCCTGTTTAAAATACGTACGGTTGATGAGTGGGGAGATCACTAAATACAATGCAACTCGAGCAGTTACTACTGTAAACTGATTAAAAAAAAAAAAAGTTATCTACGATTAATTTTGAGGTTTATCTATTTGTAATCTGATTTCTGTATCAAATGGTCGATATTATTTGATGTATAAATATTTTATTATTTTTATAATTAAGTTAGGATAATTAAATGACTTACATAATATTATTAATAAGATACATTATTTTAAACCAGTAAAAATGTTACATCTTAGTAAATGCTTGTTAGTTAATATTTTGTACACCACGAGTCACCACTGCACTATATCAACCCGAATGCTAGCCGTCATCGCCATGAGTGGGATAATTTACAACGGCAAGTAGGTAATAGAGTAGGAAAAATGTATGCACGAAACTGAGGAGTTCGTCCATTTGGATGTGAGAAGGAGTAACAATTTCTCACCAGATGGAATATAGTATTATTATTTTAAGATGACGCTGAAACCATTTTTATGCAGTATCAGAATCTGTCTAACAACCTTACAACAACATAGCAAAGTCTGGTTAATTAGAAGCAATTTTATGATGCTATATTTAATTTTAGTTTCTATTATTATCTATCATAAAGGTAAGAATTTTATCTGTTTATATTTTGGATATTTCAATTTTTAGCAATTTAAGAAAGAAGGGCCCAGACTTAAATGTCCTAAACCTATCAAAAAAATCAACGTCATACGTGTTTTAATATTTAAAACATTTTAAGATTCTTAGATTTAAAATTATGACAAAAAAAAAAATTTTAAATGGAACTGATTAACTTTTAATCTTACCTGCTAATAAATTGTGAGCATTGCATTCCCTAAGTCTTACAGAATTTTTTGAAAACATTTTTAATTTTCAAATTGTACACCAAAAACTTGTAAAATATGTACATAAGTAACATGAGATACAAAAATTCTAAAACAGCAAAAATGCAAAATAAAACTTTCACTTATAAAGTTTTTGTTACCAAAATTAATTGAATTATGTACTTTGAATGCATTATTCTAGAGCATTCTAGTATTCAAAATGATGTTAGATCATACATGATAAAACATTTTTAAGGAAAAATGAATGTAGATACAAATATTATATACAACCAGCATATAAATATGTACATTACCTCCAGCATGCATCAACTCTGAAGGAATACCAATGGCACCGAATAAAACAGTAGGATCGTGTGTATGCCATCCTCTAAATCCAGGTCCTGAATTTTGCCCAGAACGACTAGTAGTATTAGTTGTTGTAGATGATGATGATCCAGATGTAGTTGTTGACAAACGAGGAAGTTTCTGCACAAGATGCATAACTTTTCCATCAATACCTATTGGAAAAATATTTAGTTATAATATTCATATTAAAAAATGAATACATAATTACATTCGTGCAAGTATCATTATACGACTTTGATAAGTGACTTAATTCTGAAGTCATAAAATAATTTTTAATCTAAAATGTTTATTTGATAAGCAAATATTATCTGATTTCCCTGAATAATCTTAAATTGTATTCAATGATTCATAGATACCAATTATATCTATCTTTCAACACCAATTAAATGACAAAACAGAAAATAGAAACATACTCTAAAATATTATCTAAATATTGTTTGATATTTGTAATAGGGGAAAATATGTAATTATCTGTAAGCAATATTAATTTTAAATGTATTAAGAGGAAGTCAGCAAAATAATTATTCTACTGCATTATAAATGGAACACAAAAAAGATAAATTACTTTAGATACTTCTGAAGTTAAATGCTTTTAAACGACTGTTAATTCAGTTTTAATATAAATCCAGCTCAGTTAAAATGGTTTAGTTAATTCATATAACAATACAAGATTTACTATTACAACTGAATAAAAAAGGCAAAGAATAATTGAGGTAAATCGATTTGACAAATGTGCATGTAAACTAGTTTAGTGGAAGCATATTAAATAAATATAGGTTTAGTTAAGCATGTGTATTGTTCAGCTTAATTTTCATTGATTCCATGATTCAAACTAATTGAAACTAATGGACACATGTAACCAGGGTTCTAAGGTAAAGTTACCTACTATTGTTCATTTAATTTACAGTTTCAATATGTGTAAAAATAAAAAATGTTAAGAACACTTATATAGGTAATTATTTTGTTATTATTACATAAATTAACAAATAATTATTCTATTCATTCAATTCTTTATCATTTTATAATTGCAATGGGTAACATATATTTTTTTTAAATTATGAAAAACAAACAATTGAAGATTGGGCCGGCCTTATAATGAATTTATAAAGACTAAAATATGAGTGTTTGACTTTAGTAAAGTAATTGGAGCATACTTCATATTTTAAATACCAAATAAATTAAAATATATACATTCCGTTTCAAGTTAAAATTCCGCAATGCATTTTTTTTTGAAACCAAGTTTTATATACAATATGTTTCTTAATTTTAACTTAACTAGTAATTAATTTAGACGAACACAATACTAAAAAAATAAATCAAGGCTTTGGCTACCAGCATGGTTTAATCTATTCCATACTTTCATTTGAAACTCAATAAATCCATAATGCATTTAAATGTATATTTTTTTATACTATACTATACTAGCAGACACGGCAATGAGTTGCTATACCTAGGTTTTTATGATTATGGAAGCAGTAAATCATAAGGTAGGTACTCTACCTGCGGTAGATCACAGACCCCACGTGATGTGTACATAAGTGTATAAGTTAACTCTTAAGTATCAAAAAGTGAAAAAAAATTGGTTGACCCAAACCTTGCTTCAAATATGATACATTCTGTACTAAAATACAGGCTTTTCACATTATTAAAACTAAATAAAACCAATAGCAACCATTTATAAATTAAAAAAAAAATAAAATCTCAAAATCCCTGTTAGAGAACTACCCTGGGTTTACTAATTTACTTATTATGATTGGTTGTCGCGATAACTGAAAAGTACCTACTTAGCTATAGTTTAGATTACTATATATGGATATTAATATGATGAATTTTAAACGTTGTATATATTATGCGTTGTATCCGTCTTACAAATGTACAATATAGCAAAAACTATTTTTGCACAGGACAACTATGCTCCCTCTGTAACTTTAATTGTATTTATGTTATCCAAATAATATAAAAACTACGACACAGATAAAGTTCTTCCCTATGTGTTGCGGAATTTTGGAAATTCTACTATAAATACAACAGAGAAAGCATAGTTGTCCCGCGCAAAACAGTTTTTTTTTCTATTTCTTGCATTTGTAAGACGGAGACAACGCATGCAAGTGTAGTATCTTCTTAAGATACTTTTTTTAACATTTTCTAAAAAACAAAACGTTAACAAAAAATGCAAATATAAATTAGAGAATATAAAGGTCATTAAACGATAAATGAAAATCTTATTAAAAAAACAAAAATATATATATAAAAAAAAACGTAAAATTTCATAACGTTTTTAAACACCAAAAAATAGTATTTCATACAGTAAATATATCATATAACAATTTGAATATTTAAATATTGATACAGTAAGCTCATCCGAAGCCTATTAAATTTAAAAATCAATTTAATAACACAACTTATCACACCTATAATATTCAGCTAAGTATTTAATAATCACACAAGATAACAAAATCTAAGATCAAAAATAGAAAAATATCATACCAATATCAGCAAGTTTGGTTTCATTGCTCAAGACACGACCACAAAATATCAATCGCTGGTGGACAACTGCAATGTTCACTTGTGCCGCAATGTGCTCTTTGAGTTCCAGTATAGTAAACTTGTAATAATAATAAATACGAACAATAGAATATCTAACAAGCAACAAAAACAACAATTTATGGGGTAACAACATAGTGACTTACAGTGTCCGGAACATGAAATCTGTGATTCTGTGAATCCAACGTCTTTATTGTCAGATTAATCATTTTGGCGTTCGCGGTCGTACTCCCGGTGGTCCTGGAATGCGAAAAAAAGTTTTAACAAAAACGTTGACGAAACGGCGGTATCACAAATTAATAAAATAAACCCATAGAGCACAGACTGCAGTAAGTAATTTATTATAAGGCGCACGGCGTAATCACCTAGATAGTAATAATATGCTCCGACGGTGTTTAATCAATAAGATGATAATGTGTCTGCACAATGAAATAGGCTAGCGAACAGAGCTCCAGATTATTATTTTGTATCGGCTGTACGGCGGTTCTGCGTTATTACCGTTGTTTGATCATCGTTCTGCGGACGTTTAGTGACACTTACGATTTGAAGACGCCGAACATTCGAGAAACGAATTCATACGAACTCAGCAGAAACGCATCGAAAAAAGGCGAAACGGAACAGACCGCAGTAGAGACGGAATGAGAGTGTGAGCCCATTGGGCCATAAAGACATAGAGTGTGGGTTGTGTGGCACTGTGGTGATCTAGTAAGTGGGGGAGAGAAAATATAAAAGAGAATACGCAATGACGAAATATCCGTGATATCCATGGAGTAACAACGAACGGCGCCATCGAAGGGAAACACTGTTGCCAACGATTGAGGAAATGGACTTTAGCGGAATGAGACGCCGCGCCATTGGTACACAATATACAGAACACGCACGTATATATTATTATATCTGTTTTCTATATAATTATTCAATTTGAAGTAAATATTATATATTTTTGTATAATATTAGAATATTTTGTAGATTATTGATTATTGTGAGTCATACTGTGTGACCGAGAGACCGACTCACTGTGAGATCCAATTTTATTATTTTTATTATATCAATAAAATGTTATTGACCGTTTATAACACAGATAAGTGGAATTAATAATATTACTGTTGATTATTTTATAATTTAAGCATTGAACTATATGATAATATGATAATATGATATCATATAGTTCAATGAATATAAGTCACGGCTATAGGTAATCTTTAATAATGATATGAATAATAAATGATTGTAATCAATAGTCATCAACATCGAGGTATACTATAATTTATATACCTCGATGGTCATCAATCATCATTGATAATTGATATTAAACCATAGACATATTAATAAAATAATATTTTATTTATATGTATTAAGTTATTCTCAACGTCATGCGACATTGTATATAAACAATAAACATTAAACATCTGAAAACCCTACATAACGATATCAGTCTTCAACTGGGTAGATAAAAATAATTAATACTCAACATCGTTCAATAGACCTTATACTAGTACAAGCAAAGAACAAACGTATAAGATCTATGACATCGTTACAACTTTTTCTCTCTTGTAGTCTCGTTTAAATGTTAGTTTCATCATTCAGAAGCTTCTGTGCAAGTGAGGTCATTCGTTTCTCTCAGTTATGTTGGTCTTAAAGTGTGGAGGAAATGTGAAGTAGGAAAGTTGTATCCATACATTAAAAATCAATGATTTGTCAATTGAAGACCTGGGGGCAACAATCGGACATATCCTTTTTTTGAAATTGTTCAATAGACAAAAAAAAACATTGTAAATTCCAAAAAAAAATCTAAAAATTTTAGAAGTTGGTTTTAGATTACATACAATGTATGCACTTAAGATACTGCAGTTTAAATTTTAATAATAAGTTAAGGAAGCAATAAAAACTTGTGTGGACATATCTTGTTGTTGAACCATAATTAAATACTTGGAAATGTCTTGTTGACTAAAATCAAAACCAGACATCTCCATTATAATAAGAAAAATTAGGAGATGTCTTGTTGTTGCACCAAAATAAAACCAGACATCTCCGTTTATATGATATCTCTGTATTTTTTTTTTCTTGATTCATGTGTTTTTTATTCAATCTGTTACAGTAAGAAAAATAAGAACAATTGATGTTTAGTAAAAGAATAAAATAAAAAGACAGACCGGACGGAGTGCAGAGGCCTCCCAGCGGAGGTACTACGACATGAGTATGATTTTAATT
>WHPZ01584727.1:0-10275 GCA_016617965.1 Macrosiphum rosae | reverse complement strand
ATGATAGATCGGAGATTAAGGGATTCTTATGGTTGGCTAGGCGGCTATTGAAACGTTTGTAGTGAGTTTTAGCTAGTTCAGAGACAAATGGTATTTTGAGATCAGAATGGAGGGTGTGGTTAGAGACATAGAATGGTGCTTTTAGAATTGTAGAGTTTTTGATTGGAATCTTTGAATGCGGTTGATGTTGGAAATTTTGGCAGCGCCCCATAGTTGAATCCCATAAGTCCAGATAGGTCTGAGTAGGAATTTGTAAAGTAGGAGCTTATTGGAGAGTTTCAAGTGCTTTGATGTTTGAAGTGGTCGAAGGAGTCGGAAGCGGTCATTAAGTGTACGGGTTTTGCTAATTATGTGAGATTTCCAGGTGAGGCGGCGGTCAATAAGAATACCAAGGTAACGTATACACTGCGAAGGAGGAAGTGGTTGATTATTGAGGTAAAGTGTTGGGCATACTCCTTGATGAAGTGCAAAGGTACCATGGATGGATTTGGTTTCATTCATTTTTACTCCCCATGTTTTGTACCACGATTCAAGAGAGTTGAGATGATCTTGTATGTAGGAGGAGGCTAAAACAGGATCAGGACTGGTTGTTAATATGGCTTTGTCGTCAGCAAAACCACCGACTAAAGTATGGGGTGAAGTAGGCTAGCAAGCAATATTGTACTGTTGTACATTTTGAAATTCGATTTAATTTGTATTTTGCATAGACCCAATTAGTGACTATCGGTCCTTTCTTCAGTCTTCTCCAAAATCCTCAACTCTCAAGTCCCGAGTAAGTTATTGTATATAAAATCTACATATTATTTTATTTTCTTTCTAAAGCATTTCGTCAACTAAAACCTTTTTATTCACATTTCGTTTAAAAGAAAATTATTTTTCGGAAGTATAAATAAGTTAATCAAACCCACGCCCTAATTGGCTAATTTAACTGAAATTAAATAGATTATTATAGGTACTTTATGCAATAACATATTATATAATTCTCTATTAGTTTGGAAATGTAACTATTATTATTTCAGTCCTAAGGAATTAGATTGTTATACTGCATTTATGATTTTAGATTTTTTCCCAATGGTTTTTACTTAAAAATAAAAATTGTTTATTAAACCGAGCACTTATATGATGTGACACCGTATGGTATTTTGGCTAATTACCAACAATTATTAAAAAATTTCAAGTTGCTTACACTTTTTTGTCTAAACTTTAAACATTTTCTAAAATATAAACATATTTACATATACAATACATAGGTACATTTTAAACAAAATTTAATTTGAGTTTTGAAGTATAACCTGTAACCATACTTCATAAGATAATTTCCGTTTTGACAAAATTTGGTTGATTTGGTTGGACGGATGTTAATTATGAAAATGGATTTTGATTCAAAATATTTGGTTGCTGTTTTTATTAATTGACCTATAGGCATCAACTGCTAGGTTATTAGCCTGCGTTACATTTTTTAAATTACATAAATTACTTATTGCTATTGTATTTATACATTTTAAATAAAATGACGCAGTTCAGTTTCATTTATAAATTTGATTATTTTCTTGGACGGCTCGGGAGTGGGTGAAAGTATCTCGTATAGGGTTTCCTGTATTTCCTGTTGGATGCTCATTTCGTTGAACTGGCGATATTCGAGGAGGATGTGCTTGACCATAATTATTGTTCCACAAGTAGTGCACGAAGGAGGGTTTTTTTGGCAATAAGGTATCCGTGTGTCATACTGGTGTGGCCTATTCTTAGGTGGACAAGAATAACCTCGTCCCTTCTGGTCATCTCGTATGGTTTGGGCCATATGGTAATATTGTTTGCTTTATTTCTCTGAGCTTGTTATTATTGCAATTAGACCAGAGGCTTTACCATTCATCAATATAATTGAATTTAAATTATTATATTATTCCCAAAAACGATTTGTGTTAATATAACAAATTTTTAACAACTCAATTTTTTGGTTCATCGAATATAAAACTCATAAAAGTTGTTTCCGTTAAAACATAGGTAGTAAATTTAAAAAGTAATAAATCAAAATTTCCTCGATGAGCTTTCCATTTTTATTTGAGCTCAGTGGTAGAATATGACCCCTGAATCAGTTATATCACTTAATAGATCCAACACTTTGCGGCTTAATAATTATTTACAGATTTCTGCTGTAGTAGTAAAATAATAATATATTTCAAAATTGCTCGAAAAGTCTACTGTAAGGGGTTTGTATAGGCAATTTATCAAAAGATAAGTAAACATGTTGCCGCACTAAAAAGCTCGAGTGTTTGCTAAATATTTCAATATTTTTTATAATAATTTGAACGTTTATAAACTGTAATAAGTAAGTACATTATATAATCTATATAGTAGTATTAAAATACTTATAATTATTGTTATTGAAAAAAGAAAAATACAATAAATTTGACTCCGTAATTCCGTATGTTGGTATACATAATATAATTTTATTATCTTGTTCTGTGATAATATGTAACAGCTTGAATGATAAAACTGCTGACAACAATGACAAAACTCATGATGATATAAATTATATGATATTAATGATATTAAACCTTGAACAAGAAGTAGATAGCAGATTTCGTTTCATGAAATACCCCATGCTCCATGCCACCATAGGCTGTAAAACATACTTCAAACTATTTTAAACTTTGTAGTAGTACTTTAGTGGTAGTAAAATAATTTAATTGAATGGAAATAATTATAATATACGGAATCAAAGTTTATTATGACAAATTAATGTCGTCGGTCGTTAATATTTCTCTTTTTCTATCATAGTGTCTTAATCCGATATTGTTCAGTATTAATTATATTTATTATTGATTGAATTTATGATCGATGGAGGTGAATGATTACTACAGTACTAATAAAAGTAACACGGACGAAGAAGAATTATTACTCAAACGTTTAATTGCCCTTAAAAGTACGTATTAAACATTGGTTTCTTCACTTTTAAATATTCATTTTGTATTTATTCATTGTAATTATCTTTGGTTGTACATCTAATACCTGTTAACTGTTAAGTACATAAAACTTTTTATACAATAAATAGTAAAGTCAATCATGTTACTAAACGGATGGACTTTAAATAATTCAGAAATTGCACTTTTATAGCATTCATACTGTGCTAAACTATCTCTAAATATTTGAGTTGAAATACCATTTAGATACTTCCAAATTTTTCTTAAGAAATAAGTTGGTAGCTTATGCTTTAAATTTGTCAAGAACAATATTATAGCTCATTTTCAAAAAGTGCTCTGCACTTACTTAATTACACAAGTATAATAAATTATTTTGCTTAAGGAATGCATAAACATTTTTCTTTTAACATTTAAGATTTGAAAAATTAATACAAGATTCTTCATAAGTTTGTCTACCTTTAAAAATAATATATCTACTGTAAAGTCAAATTACATTTTGATGAGCCTTTAAACTTTAAAGTTTTTACGACATTGGATATTTACTTGTTTCTTATTGAACAATTTTCTCATTTTGTTGTAATTTAAAAACAAATAACCTTAGATACTTGAAGTTTACACCAAATGTTTATTTTATAATTTTGTATAGGTACTTGATTAAGTTTTCAAAATTGGTTAACTTGTTTTGAGTTGCTTACGGACATAATCAATTTTCAATTTTTTAGTTTTTTTTTCTCCTATGAATATCCATAAAATGTTATTTGTTGGGTCAAAAAGCTTGAAAATGTAATACTGTAAATACTTAAATACTTTAATTATTAAAAAAATGTATTAAACTTTCAACGCCGCTGTATAATACGTTTATATACGCTTTAATTGTATCGGATTTTTTTGAATAAACTAGAACTAAAATAGGCCATTGACAATTAACTCTAAATTTAAAGGTATGGTGATTTTATTTTTAGTTTTTTCTGTCGTTTCTGAAATCACGGGCTGCGTTGAACATGTTAAAAATAGGTACATAGGCATACATTTTTTTCATAAGCATTTAAAATTCAAATGTTGACAAAATTCATTAAATTTGAAATTTAAACCAAGATTCCACGCAAGTAGTTTATACTGTAACCAAAAAATCTTAGAACTATAAATTGGGCAAAGAATAACAATTTTAGTTCAAAAATATTAGGTATTTGTTCAGAATCGTTTTTCTTATACAATAATCTTATATCATTGAATTAAAATTTAACACGTTCATTACAGTGACTTCTCTAATCACCTAATGTACAGCAGAGCGTTACGCACTTGTTCGCTTTTTTAATTGAAATATTATGTTTTTGTTTATTTAGAGCAACTAGACGATGATGAAAATAATGATAAACCAAAATTACAACGGACCCCGAATAATATCAAAGAAAATATTATTATTAATAAGAATGTTAAATCATCATCAAAATTTAAATATCTCAAGGATAATAATCATACTGCTCATAAATTCCTTTCTACCAAAATAGATAATCGTAACTTTACCAACCATCAAAGTAAAATTAAACAAAATAGTTCATTTGTTAAGACTAATTCATCTTCTAAGGTGTATACCAAACAAAATGTGTTACATTCAAATCCTGTCAAAACTGTTATAAGCAAAAAAATTCCTGAAATATTAACCAACAGTCAAAATATCATAAAGTTTGATTCGGAGATTAATGAAATTGTGAAAAACAGCTTTGTTAATAATTGTAAAATACCATTAAATGAGAGTTGTTATGAAACTTCCGATGTTTCACAGACATTGCGTAATGTTGATAAATATATGATTAATGTTCAAGATTATTTAACTTCATCAAAATATGTTGTCGATAAAGAAGCAAACTCTTCATCAGCTAAGAAAACTAATCAATCAAAAAATGTTCATGTCAATAGGAAATTTCAAAATCAATTAATCTCTACTAGTTTGTTAAATTCAAATTCAAATTCTTTAGCATCTAATAATAAGCCAACAAGTATAAATAAGAAAAAACTAATAAAGAAGTTGTCTGTAAAAATAGTTGGATCACCTAATCTTGTCAAGATAGGTAAAACAAAATTAATACGTCAATCATTATTTAGAAATAAATGGAAAATCAATAATAAACTAAATCGCTTTGAAAATAATACAATTGAACGTAAACCACTCTCAACTTTACAATGTTCAACATCAAATACATTAATACCGTCTTACAAAAAAACAGAATGGAATAAAGTTGCTAATACAACATCTGTACTTAAATCAAAATTATCCAACTCCAGTAATACTAATAAGTTAAAATGGACAAGACCCAGTATATTATTGGTTAATAATGTGAACAATACCCACCCATCTGTACCAAAAGCCGATAAATTAATTTTATTTGGCAAGAATAAAATAATTAGACAATCGTTAATAAATCCAATTCAATCAAAAACCAAATCTTATATGCTCAAACATCTCTCTCATAGATTTGCTTTAATGAGGAAATTACAGCAAAAAAACATTGTTGCTAAAATAAAAACTGTTACAAGCAGCGAACAAGTTAAAAATAATATATTATCGAAAAATACTGTAATTAAGCCAGTTGAAATTAAAAGAAATGGCAAGAGGTCGTGTTCCGTGTATTCATATGTGAATCCAATATTGAGGTAAATGTTTTTAAACAAAAACCAATACATTTTGATGGTGACTTATCATTTGTTTTTTAGATCAAAGACAAATAATACAAAATTGGATAAAACTGGATCCTCGGATAATAAAATACCACGTTTACTTAATATTTCTGATAATAAACCTCAACAAAATTTGAAAATTATGAACAATGATAAAAATAAAATTCAAAATTTAAGTTTATTAAACAGTAAAACCCTCCAACGACTCAGGTTTATTAAATCTTATTAAGATGAACTAATTAAATTATTTTTACAATAAAAATGTATTTTCCAGAAGTAAAAAAACACTCACTAAACAGCTTTGTCTAGTATTTAATCGCTTTGGTGTTTGTTCAAAATCAGATCAAGGAGAATGTGATAAACGTCATTACAAAAAATACATCACATTGTGCACAAAGTTGGCTAATTTTAATTCAAATGTATTACTAAATTAAATTTCTGCTTTAACATTTTTTTTTTAGGTTTTTAACTGGAGAATGTTCTAAAGAA
Source organism: Macrosiphum rosae (assembly GCA_016617965.1). Lineage (NCBI taxonomy): Eukaryota > Metazoa > Arthropoda > Insecta > Hemiptera > Aphididae > Macrosiphum > Macrosiphum rosae. Next base: position 4,189 of record WHPZ01584727.1, on the reverse strand, counting down.
AACTGTACATTATCACATAATATTGTTGAAGAAAAAATTCCATTTTGTAAGCATTATTTAAATAGTGTTTGTGTTCAATTAAATTGTCCATTCTTACACGAATATAGAAGTAAAAACACTCCTATTTGTAAAAATTTCCTCCATGGTTCCTGTAATTGGGGGAAAAAAGTAAGTTAACTTTCAATTTTATTTTAATAAATATTTAAATATTTATTTTTATTTTGAAAACATGTAATGTCAGAAATATTCATAGTAATTTTTTTTCACCATAATTCAAGTGTCCTAAAAAACACTTAGATTTATGTCCAATTTTTGAAACAAAGAATGAGTGTCCACATGGTCAAAAATGTCTATACCCTCATGTTCAATTTGAAGATAAAAGTACCATTGTAGTTGAAATCAATGAACCCAGATACTTTGAAATAACAATACCCAATAATGACGAATCCAATGAAAACGAGTACATTCAAATTGTACCCAAACGCCATGCACCTTTATTGGATTTACCATCTTATATACCTTTGAAAAAACAGTAAGTATTTGAAATGTATATGTGGCCATATTCACCTTAATATGCATTCAATATATTATAAACAAATAATTGAATGATTGTAGTATTGTAGTATTGATATTTTTACCATATTTCTTTTCAAAGAATAGAAAGCTTTAATTATTATATAATATATTTATATTGCACTATTTTATTGAAACTGATTAAGAGGGCGTAATAATGGGATTTGTTGTCTCCATCTTACAAGTGCATAACATAAGAAATGTACGCTCAATAGGTCACGTTTAGCTCTGTTAGTTTAAAAACTAGAGTGAATTGACCTCTTATAAAATTGTATTATATGATTATTATCTAGGGCATCTCATAGATTATTTATTATATTTTAATTTTAAAGTGATTTATGAATATTTTAAGATGTACAAACAATTAACAATTTTAAAATAACCATGACTCACTTTAAAATAAAAAATATAATAAATAGCATATTAGATGCCCTAGATAATAATCTTACATTTAAATTTTATAAGAGGTCAACTAACTCTAGTTTTTAAACTAACGGAACTAAACATGATATTGTAAGACAAAGACAACCAATGTCTGCATAGTGTCCTCTTAATAAACTCTATTATACTTAATAGTTAATAGACAATATGTTTAATAGTTTATATGTTGACATTTATTTTAGCTTGCAATATTAAATAAAAAAAAATATACAACATTATTTTAATACTATGAGTACAATGCAGGATAATTGTATTTGCGTATTATAATTATTTATAACCCTGACAAATTAATTTTTAAATTGTTAAGTATCTTAATATAGTAAATACATAGTTACATTATCTCTTAATACATACAATTTAACATATTTAATTATAATTATAATCTTGACTTATCAGGTAAATATTATTTTTTAAATGTTTATTTAAAAAAGGTAATTTTACTTTCTGTAATAATATTTTAGGTTTAAATGTACAGTTCAAAGTAAATTAATTTTTTCATTCAAAAAATTAAATTCTAATGTAATCATAAATCAAATTGTTTATCTTACTATGAAATCTCATAATAGTCATGTTTAACCTGAATTTTAGGAAATCATGAAATACAATTTACAATTATAATACATATATTATTTATAAACAATATATTTCCATGATTTTGTTAATGATCATACTATTTTGAACTATAAAATTTATAATCATAATTTTGGCTGTGAATTAAATTATTTTGTTTCAGATAAGTTGTCTACAATTATGTAGATTAACTTTTAGGGAAATGCTCAATATCAACAAATCTGGTATGTAACACGTTATAATTTTTAATTTGTACAAGTGTATACACTACATGATCAAATATCCAATTTAAATAACTATTGGTAAACATGTTTTTATACATACATATAATATAATAGAAGACTGGTATGTTTGTATCATAAATTGTTTGTTATTTTGTTTTAAGAGAAAAATTTAAATATTACCAAAAAAAAATATTTTTCTTAAGAAATATATTTTTATTATATTTGTGTTTCGTTTTTTTTAGTTCTCATAATAATTGTTAAAGTTGGTATTTACTATTATATATTTTGTTGAATATTACAATATTGAATTTATAATTGAATTGAATTCCTTAAATTAGATATAAAATTAATTTAATAACTAAAAATTTTTCTTTTATATCCGTAGATATCACATTTAATGTATTTTTTATTACATTGAATAATCCATGAACATTTTTTTGTTTTCAGAGATTTTGCATTAATATGTTAACATTTTAATGTTAAAATTTTGCATAAAAATTTATTCAAATTATATAATGATGTTCAAAATTATGAAAACTAATCAACAGTTAGTTGACGAAAACTGCCAACCATGTGATGGTGACTGTGGTTTGTCAACGCTGATACTCGCCCTTGTCTGGCACTCTCACTAAACATATCCTCTCTTACCGACATTTTTTCATTTTTGAGTATTTGTTCTCGCTTTTCTAACAGTTCTTGTTTCCATAAACCTATCATTATTGTTAAATAAATAAAATGTTTATTACAAAGTTATGTGTTTAAAAAATAAACTTACCTATCATTTTTGACATTTCCATTTCTCCACCATATTCTTTAGGCAATAATGACTTATCAACATATGTGTGGCTCTCCTCTATTGAACTAAATATCTGGAGAATGATTTGCAAGAGTTATACATAGTAATTATTCATGGATATTATATTAATAAGTTTGTTACTTTTACACGACTTCTAATTTTTTCAGATATCAAGGTCAATCCAAAATCCAAAGCGAATTTCAAACTCAATGGTACATTTACTCCATATATTTCTTTGTGTCGCATTGGAACTGTTCGCTAGAAAATATTAATAAAAGAAATACTTATTTTTATAAAATAACAATTTTTATTATTATTATTATTTTAGGTATAGCCTTTATTTAACAATATTATAGCTAAACAAAAATGTGTATATTAAGTATTTACAAGACGATGATTATTAAACCAATAAGGAGAAGATAAGGAGTACTGACTGACAGTTTAAGATAAATTATATTGGAATCTTGCCAAAAATGTGACGTTATCAATCTAAAAGTGTATACCTTATTTATATAATTATATTATGTAATTTAAGTATATAAATAAATTATATAATTTTAATTTTTAAATATTGTGTTTTTTTAAAGCAAAATATAATACCTCTCCATTTTTAACAATTCTGATAGCTTCTCTTGGTGTAAATAATGTTAGTTGTTGTAAGCACATACCAGCTGCATCTGTATAATGTACAAACCCACGAATTTGGTTTTCCTGATCTTCCATGAGAGTTTCATATGTAACACCGTGCATTCTGCACATTTCTGCATTGGTCCATATTGACGGATTGAAAACTCCTTAAAAATGTTTTAAGTATCAGTAACCAAGTCATTTTTTATCAAATTACTTTAAAATATTCTATCCACAAGTACATTTTATAACATTTTAGGCATATAACAAATCTTGTGAAGTACTTAAATACCTACTTAAAAAAAAAAAATACCTGGGTTTTCTTCTGAATGTTTTTTTAGTATATACATTAATAATATAATCAATTTTAAATTTAAATTTTATTAATTTTTTTTTGATAATTATAAACCTGGCTACTGATTAGTAAAAATATTAATTTTAATTTTAACTTGAAAAATCTACATCCTAATAGTGTTTTGTTATTACCAAAACATAAATACATCAATGAAGGTTATCTGTGTTTATATAAAATAAAATAATTTATATAATATATTTGACTGTAATAAACTGTACAAAAAAATTCTATATAAGGTAAAAAAAAATAATACCTCAAAGCATTTGAATAATTTTTAATTTTTACAAAAATGTATTTGGAACATAATATTTTGTTGATAAGTATTCAAATTTTTATTCTGAATAAGTTTTTCTACCAATAAGTTACTTGCTTAGATATTCTCCGCTCAACAATACTTCAAATATTTATAACTTATAAGCACATGAGCAATTTGACTTTTATATATCGACATTATGCAAAAAATATTTTGCTTCAAATAAGAAATTAGTAATCCATAGCATAGTCATTAAAAAAACGTAACGAAAGTAACGCGTTACGTAATTTCATTAGAATTATTTCCTAGTAACGAAATAGTAATGTAAATTACTTTTGGAAAGTAATTTC
>WHPZ01584723.1:0-12884 GCA_016617965.1 Macrosiphum rosae | reverse complement strand
CTCAAAATAATTTGCTAATTTTCGTGATTTTTCCATATTTTGTCAATTTTTGAACTTTAAATGCTTATAAAAAAAAACTATGACTAACGATTTTTAATATTTTTCAACTGCCTTTGAAACAATATACTAGGAGCCTTCTATTAAATTTTCAAGTTTTTTTAACCAACAAATAAAATTTTATTGATATTTCTAGAAAAAAAACTAAAAAAAAATGAAAAATGAAAATGTCCCTAAACAGTTCAAAATAAATCAAAATATTTTGAAAATGTTATCGTGTATAGAAAATGCAAATATAAACAACCAGTGAAAATTTCATGTATCTACGGCTATTTCTTTTAAAGTTACACCAAAAACCAAATTCAATTTTCTGAAAAATCGATTTTGCGTAAAAATTCCCGTTTTTCCCGGTTTTCCTTAATTGTTATGTTGTTTTTTCCGGCGCTTGTGAAAACTATTGGGAATTTTAAAATATGACTTCCCAAATGCACCAAAAAGATTCACTTTCCCATCGAACAAGATACTGTTGAAGAAATTCGAAGCAGTTTTACTGCCCTAAACCGTGATGACAGACACAAAAATAAAAAACACACATCTTTGTAAAATCAATACATTCATCGCTCTACTCAGAATCTAAAATTGTACCTTTCCAGGCCAGTCCTTAATTTTTCTTATTAAGTACAACCCAACTATACTCTGTTCAGGTTAAGAGTGTCCAGTCGCTAGGACGAAAACTAGTACTGTTGGAGCATGCATCTTGCTACGCGGCTCAGTATTCATGCGAGAGTTAGGGCACAGAGTATAGATCAGGACGCGCGGGTCGTAATTTTTTATACTAAGTCCAACTTCACCGAAAATCGATGATAAACAATTTTGAAATAATAATTATAAAAGCATTATAAAATATGTTGGACAAGTCAATAACAATGTATACATAATATTATTATTTATTTGTTATTACCATCTAGAATTCTCGACAACCGTTTCCTGTGAAAAAAAACATATAGTTTTGCTATTGTACTTGTGCTATATATAATTTTCATTTAAATTTAATTGTAAAATTTACAATATACATATTATTTTTGACCAACCCGGTCCAAAGCAAAGTACGACGATCCAACCAAATATCAACCCGAAATATGTTTCCTAAAACCTGGCCCAGCTCATGCTGATCAGTATGTACGTCGTACGAATACTGCAAAAGTACACCCCTTCCCAGAGTCCGTTATTTTTCGCAACTTCGTATATGAAAACTACACTACACGTATACACTACGGTATGACTTATAATATTAAATCTAGTTAATTTGTATAACACGTGATAAAAAACTATTAGTATGTGATATGTGCTATGTGATAATTGATATGTGATATCAATATATTATGCATGTTGAGGGGGTGGGTAGCAAAGACCCCAACGAGCTGACCATGAATATTTATTTTTTTAAGCCCTCTATCCGGTAAAACATTCTCAATTACGACCATGATTGTATAGATTTATTCAAGCAGCTCAATAACATTGATTCATTGATGTACACAACTATTTATAAACACACTGAACCCCCAACAACCGATAAATTCTGATTACTCCTATGCTGGCATGCTTCATTTGTAGAAATATAATTACAGTAAAACTCGCTTAAGACGCTCCCGCTTAAGACGCTTTCCCGCATAAGACGCTATTTTCCGTCGGTCCCTATATCATCTATATCAGTATTTCATTCCCGCATAAGACGCTTTCCCGCTTAAAACGCTCTAGAGAGCTGATCCCTTAAAGAGCGTCTTAAGCGAGTTTTACTGTGGGTCAAATTTTGGTTTAGTACCATAGATATGTATATAATATGTCTTATACCTAGACTGACATACCGCCTCAGAATCGTTTTCGCTCAGTATGATATTATATCATTGAATTCAAATTTAATACCATCCATTATACAGTGACCCACTTGTAACCTACTGTACAGCAGAGCACCTTTTTATTATTATTATTTGTGAATTAGCAGCGATTCAGTATGAATCGAAATAATATAATATACATGGTTAGTGTTGGTACGTATTTTATATTTTATTTCAGTTACAATTTACAGCACCAACAGCGTAATAAAGGTAAGTACGAATCGAGTTGCTCTCCTGAAAAATACCACCAGACTGAAATGTCCAAAACTCATATTATAATAGGATTGCTGTGTAATATTGTATAGTCTTAACCAGTATAATTTATTGTATAACAACAGCACAGCCATAGAAAAGTGTGCCAATACAAAATCAAACTAGATACCTCAGACACTCGAAACAGAGAACAAAAAACAGTAATAATAATTTTGTTAACTTTGTGAAGAGTAAACGTTTTTCGGTTTATTTATATTTTAAAAATCGTACAATAGTCGTCAAAACAAATACGACAGTGTATTAATCACACAAACATTGTTGTTATAATTGATAATATGACTTAAGCTTAGGTATAGATGAGTGCGAGATGAAGAACGATAGTGACGAAGGGACTTCGACGCACGAGAATGTTACGACTGTTTGCTATGCGCTGGAATTTTAGAACAAGTAGTCTTGGACCAGTGGACTCGGGTAGGCGTATGCGGCGGGTGCGTAGATGGGTGCGGGCGCTGGATATCCGACGACGGCCGCGGACGGGACGACGGCTGGCGCGACTGCGATGCCGTTGTAGTTCCTGGCCACGTACTGCGAACTGTATGCGGTGACCACAGGTTGGACGGGGGCGGCCACGACCGGTGCAGGGGCCACTAGTTGCACGGGAGCCAAGCCGGACGGGGCGGCGACGGAAATGGCGACCAGGCAGCAGGCGACGACGGCGAACAGAGACTGGAAAAAAATAATTGTAGAATATTAAGGATATTAATTTATTTTATATTATGTTTTTATTAATAATATATAATGTTGGGTGTACCCGAATACAAGCATATTATTATAATGAACTTTTTTCGACATTTAAAAATATATACATTTTTAAGTAATTATAAAGCGTGTGGTTAATTTAATGGATACAACGAATTCCAAAAAAACTGTGCGGTTTTAATAACCTACTACAATTGTGCAGTTTTTAGAATCAACATGTTTAATCTAACCTGATATTACCAGGCCAACAAAGTCTACGAGCGCTTATGCAGAGATATTATAACATTATAAATTTGTAACAATTATTCATAATAAAAATAATAATAATTACCATTTTGATGCTCATTTTGATTTTGAGTTTATCGCTGTCGATGATAATAGTATAATATGATAGGTCGACTGGACGGATGAAGACTGATGCCCTACAGGTGCATTGGCTGTGCTATTTATACGGATCGCGAGCTCGTCAGACAATAATATTATAATAATTTATGTACACTAGGCGAATTCCCCAATGTCACAATACGATTATATTATATCATAATAGAACTTGAGCTATTATATTATGTTAAATCCGTCACCCGAATAGATTTGACGATCGGTATGTAAAACACGTCGACGCCGGACGACAGCAATAGTAGGTAGGTACCTACTCCAGTGACCAATTGTTATTTTTTGGCCAAAGACCAATTTAATTATCGAGACTCGCTTTTACCCGTCCTTATACACTCGACGACATGCACCTGAATTGTATCACAAAGTTGCCTTCGTCGTTACGTCATTTTTGATTCTCCAGGAGTAGGTTTAATGATTTTTTTTTTTATTATTACAACGTGTCAAATGGCGAAATCCGCAACCGTAGTTGTACCATTGCCAATTCGACTGTCGAGAAATCGGTAGCAATGATTAAACTATATTATTATGGAAGTACTACATGATATTATAATAACATTTTTTTATTTTCCTCGAATTATCGATAGAGCCTATTAGTATTTACCGTCAAAAGTGTTTATTTTAAGTGTATAACTATTTAAGGAGATTCACCAAGCATGTTCATCCCTTTTTTTCTTTCATAACTCAGTTATTCAAAATCCAATTTTTTGGAATAATTTAACTTAAAGACCATAATTTAACATTTTTGAGACAAGGAGTGTCCTGTGCAGATACAAACAAATGTTTTTCAAATCAGCATCCTCCCCTCTTTTTATACTGCCAATTGCTTATTAGATTTATTTTTCATTAATACGACGAAAATTCAAAAATTAGAAAAATAAGTAATGTTTAGAAAATATTTCTTTTGAATTTGTTCACAATATTTTAATTGATTGAAACCTGAGTGGTGTCAATATACCTAATATTACATTTAAATGTATTGATAATAATAATTTTCTTAACAATACTTAAGTTCCTAGAACATTTTATTTGATTAGATTTTTCTATAACAGTTATAACATTATTATACCATATTCAAATCATAATAAAATAAATTTATTTTAAATAAGATAAAAATATATTTTATTACTACTTTTCATAATTTAATAAAATAAAATACGAAAACTGAAAACTGACGTTTTTGATTAAATTAACATTTACTTATTAATACATTTGAATTGGAAAGTTTAAAAGACAGCAATAAAAAATAACATTTACACTTCTTAATAATAAAAATGTGTGAGGACAATTTTCTGATGAATATCACAAACGTAAAATTCACACTTAGAAGTGTACCAATTATGACTATTACTACCGAATGTACGGTTTTTTCTGTTTAATATATATAATTATATTATACAATATGGCGACCCATATTTATGTTTCGAGATAGAATATTATTTCCATATTCAATATTCATACGTCAAAGTTTTCAATCAAATAATATGTTCTATTATAGATTACAAAAAATAGAGGTCATAGTTTTAAAAACAAAACAATGAAGATACACAAGCAAACGCAGTAATTGATTTTCTCTAAAATCTCAACTTTATTGTCATATAATGTAAAAAGTATGTTATGGTCAAACTAAGGCTTTCGGAAATAATTGTAAATAGGTTGTAGGTACAATATGATCGATCATTATTTTGTAAATATTTATTATATCGAATAGACACTTATATGTTACACAAAACGAGTATAATAAGTCTTAAAATGTGTCTTCATTATATTATTTTCTAAAATCAAAATATCCATACAATTATTAACAAATAACAACATATATAAATTTGGTTAATATGAAAATATGTTACAGTGGGGTGGGGTGAGGAGGAATTTTTCAAGACAGGGGGTTGCAAAATATTAATTTAAAATTTCAATTTTTTGTTTTGCTATAATAATGTGATTAGTGATAAAGTATTGTTCGAAGTTTTTGATATGTTTTCTTTCATATAGGTAGGGAATGTAAAAATTATTTATGAATTATATGTATATAGTTAGTTAAGACTTAATCTTACATCATTCATTTCAATTAATTGATATGTATTTTTAAATTAATAAATGTTAAAATGTTTTACCATTCACTTGATCATTTTGGGTTTAAAATTAAATTTTTCTAGCTTATTCGGCCAGTAATACCACAAACTTGAAACTATATGCAATCCATAAACATATAATTTTTTTATCAAAAAAGTACAATCTTGGTTTACACTGTACTTGGTCCCACAATTACATTCCATAAATCTATAAAAGCAACGTTCTTAGTTCTGAGAAAAACCAAGTGTAATAAAAATCACTCAGTAAAAAAAATATATTTATTTTGTGATATTTTATATTATGTACCGATTAAGCCTGGGACTGTTTTCCAAATGTAGTTAAGCAATGCTTCTTGTATAACAAGCATTTTAATCGGAATTACACGTTTTTATTTTGCATTTTTAATTTTTAAAGCATTTTAGGATTTTTGGGGTATTTTTGATTTTATTTTAAGATGTTAACATGCTTTTTTTTAAATTTAACAAACTATAACTTCCTTTGTACAGGTAAATAAATATATGATTTAAAACTATAAACAAAATAATAATTTATGGAAATAATTGATTTTCCAGATTAACAAATTCAAAAACGAACAGTTCTGTCTGTAAAACTCTTTTACAGTCCTTTACAATGTATATTATCATTTATACCAAATTTTTATCGAAATTATTAAAAATAAAAAAAATATCGTGCATTATTCAGAATTTTTAGGGAATAAAATCAACTTTTTAGGGCAGAATTATTATTAGGGACAGCATTTTGCCCTAGAAAAAATGATAATAGTTATGATAATTGACCCATAAAAAAGCCAAGGAAGGGAAAATTGCCCATACTTGCAACGCTTGCAGCGGACGTCCTTGATAGGTTATAAAAAGGGTATACTGAGACGTTAGTAGGCTACGATAAGGTTTTGACCTTTTCAATCCGGAAGCAATTTATCTATTAAATGAAATCTGAGACGCAAGAAGTGTATGCATCGACGTATCCAGGTCAATATTAGGTAAGTACATGTAAATTCCGTCCAAAATTAACAGGCAAAAAAAATAATATTAATAAAAAAAAATAAAATAAAATAATAATAATGTTAAAAATGTACAAACTACAATTAATGTTAAACAAAGTAAAATAGGTATTGATAATAATAATAAAAGTCAAAATGTACCTAACTAGATACCTATAATAATTATTATTACCAAAATAATTAATCAAACTACAACCATCAATTTCAAATATTTGGCCCGACAGTTTCGCAAGCATTATGAATAGCTTTTTACTTTAATTGTTTTCTTTAGCTAAGGATTGGAATATTGGATATTTTAAATAAGGTAAGAATAAGTAGTCTGTAGTTGATACCGTAACCAAACAATCTAAAAAGTATATAATCACAGTTAATTTTATAGATATTTTAAGTACAAATTTGGATAAATTAAGATATTCAAACCCCAAACAAAGGATAATAATTTTAGTTATTTCGTTAGACAGGTTAAAAACTAAATCAATATATCTATTAGGGTAGGGAATATTTTATCTCGTTCGTCGTGTCAATTGTAATGACTAAGTGGAAGCGACCAAGTGTAATAATTAGTAAGTAATCAGTTTAATTAAAAATAATAATTTTCATTCGAAACCTATAACCTGTACACGAAATCCTGTCCCGCAGCACCTTATGGCAACATCGAACGTATGACACAATCATTTACTATGATGTTATGTTAGTTCAAAAATGCCACTGCAGATAAAATAGATAGTAGATAATATATAATAATATGAAGTAGGTAATTTATTTTGACCAACGTTATTATTTCGCTAGTAGAATCTAAATATATGGTCACCGTACGACCTTATAACAAATGCGCTTTCAGAATATTTTATCAGTAACCCAATTCCAGATTAATATTCAATATCCATACGTATCGTGGCGTATTCCGAATTATATAATAATATTAGGTTTATCTAGGTATCTCTGTTTGCGTCAATGCCAAATTACTTCATTTTACAATACATAAATTCAATTTATGTGATTGAACGATTTAATGATACGATCACCTACTAAACTTAACGGGTGGGACACTCGAGTGTAATGTCATCAGTCCGTATATAAGCACAAGTCCGTCTCGGTCCAAATATCATTCACTCGTCAACAGCTTGTAAAGCAATATCGACTTCCTTCAACTCATCAACCAACCAATCCAAACAAATACCAAAAATGAACGCCATCATGAAAATCGTAAGTATACCTACGTATTTAACAGCTGCAATTATTTATTTACAATCCTGACATTAAAATATTAAAATGATATTAACAATTAATTTGATGACCAGACTTGTTTTGCGAAGTAATCATTTTATAAGACGTGTTTGTGAGTGTGTGACGTTATGAATATAAATTTAAATCAAAGTATTATATAGGTTGATTGAATAACTTATTATTTTTACTAAGAAAGTAATACAAAATATCGTGTAAGAAGCCTATTTATTTATACGATTAATTAGTGAATTCAAATCACTTTTTATTATCGAAGGAAAAAATGCGTTTACGATGTGAGGTGTTTTTCAAACACATTAATTAATAATTTGTATCTAACGACTAAATAAGTAATTCATAGAAACAATCGTTTTAATTACACGAGTGTTAAATTATGTCGTTTCATAAAACAATACACTTAAAAAGTACACTCTCTTGATTTTTAATTTTTAGAAAATTAATAACTTTAATATATATTACAATTTTTAACAATAGGATTAAATCAAATTATACTTTAAGGTTTAACCAATATTTGAAATTGAAAATGTTTAAATCGAAACCCATTTTTTTCCAAGTATACTAAATAATAAATGCTACTACTTTTGTAATACGTTAGTGGTAATATTCTTATGGAACTCACCTTCTACTTTTTAGCCTCCCCTTAAAATTATTAATTAAACTTTGGTACTTAGTTCTTATCTAAACACATATTTGTATTTATGTTTTTTATGACGTACGATTTTAAAATTCTGTATTAAATAAACTATTAGGTTGCCTATACTCATTATCACGGAGTTAAATTATTATTATTTTCCTATATACCACAAACTCTTGAAGATTTTAAAATTCAGATTTTTTTCTTTCCAATTACCATGCTTACTCGATCAAAAACCAAGAGAGTAAAAAAAATTCAAATTTACTGTCGTTTGAAAGTGTGATGTATTTGTGTGGTCGATCTGTCGCTCCTTGTGTGACAAACTCCAGTGTAAAATCGTAACGATCAACTTGATCATCATCTGATATAATAGGACTCTATAACCACGCACACACACACACACACATCACATGGTGTTTTTAAACGACGAAAATTACTGACTTAATAATATTATTGTACTACGATTTCCGAGTTTTTCTCATCCACGTAAAAATTGCCTATACCGAACTCCTTAAACAAATCTCGGTAAATCGGACGATATAATAATATTATTATTGAATTTCCTAACAACATTATTATACTTACACGCTCTCTTATAACACGAACAAACCTGAACAGCACTTACGATTTTTGTATTTTGTGTTTCACGCAGACATTAGCCGCCGTTGCAGTTTTCGCCTCCGCCATGATGACCGCTTCTGCCAAACCATCTGGACTAGTTCCGGCCGCCGCAATCGCTCCCGTGGCCGTGGCCGCCCCCTACGCTAGCTCGTTCACGTCACACAGCGTAGCCCACAGCGTGGCTACTCCGGTCTTGCCGGCCGCACCGTACGTGGCCGCCGCTCCGTACGCCGCGGCACCCTACGTTGCAGCACCTTACGCGGCTGCCCCTTACGTCGCCCCGGCACCTTTCGCAGCCGCCCCGTACGCAGCAGCACCATACGCAGCTTCCCCTTACGGTTACTACCCGTACGCCGCTCCGGCTTACCTGTAAAGGCCGTTCCGATGACACTCGAGAACGGACGAGAGGCGACCGCAACGACAAGATCGCCAACTGCATGCGCCACTGATTCTTTTCATTCTTATAATATTTAGACCGCATTGCTTATAAGTCATAACAATATCGTAATACACGGTCGATATATAATATTATATAATTCATTGAATAAAAAACGCAAATGTCACCGCGGTACAAACATAATGTGTATCGCACGTGTACACATAAAATATAATAAACTATATAATGTATATATAGATCAATACCTATGTAAAATTTAACTATCATTATAATTTATATTATAATATTATAATTAAGCCACACTTGTAGCCTAAAGCGTTTTGATACCACAAAATATAATATATTATTATTAAAATAAAATGTACAATATATCGTTATAATAATAAACGTCCAAGAGAAAATATTATAAAAAATGTAATTTCTGTTTTCGGGCGGCTCATCGGTCGACCACCTGATAGTTGTAGTACGGGGAAGCGTAGTCGGCCTGCACCACCACGGCTGGCCCTGCGGCGGCGTACGTCAAGCGGTGGTCTGCCTGGTGGTGCAGGATGGGCACATCCACGTACGTCTTCTGCACGGTCACCGACGGCTCGACGGCCGTCACCTTCGGCACTACTGTGTGCACCGGCCGGACGACCGGGTCGAACCGGCGCAGCTGTTCCACGTGCGGCGACGCGCCGTAAGCGTATGCCGACAGGTCCGGCTTGTAGACGGCCGACGGCACGTAACCGACAACCGCCGGTGGTGCATCTGCGTAGTACTGTTGCTGCTGGTGCTGTTGCTGGTACTGGTGGTGAACGTGCACTGACTTGCCGACCGCGGCCGCGGCTTGGACGGCCACCGGCACCTGGACGCCACCGTAACCGTAACCGGCTGCGTATCCGGCCCTGGCTTCCGGCCCGAACTGAGCAGCCTGCACATGTAACGACTGCAACAGTTGAGGGGCCGCGGCCGCTTCAGCTTCCGCTCCCGCGATTTCGGCTATGACGATGATGGCGGCCAAAATCAGCGTGGCTACCGTTGCACCGGTCATCTATAATTATAGGTAAAGGAATGGTTCAACGAACAATCAAAATTTGAAGTAATACGACAGTGTGATAAATATTTATATATACATATAATGCACCTAATACGATTGTTTGAATGTTGAGTTTATATTTTATAGGTACTTTTACCTATTAGAACAGATTTAAGACTTAAAATCGAATTCATAGACAATAATAATATAAACTGTGTGACAAACACAACACACGGCGGTACGTGGATGTCTTCTTAACTTTACTAGAAAACCCTTAAAACCCTACTGCTTAATTTAAAACATATCACACCTATTCGGAACGCCAGTCCACAATTTTTGGTTTGCATGAAAACCTTGATTTATTATTCGCATACTTGAATTATTTATTTACTTTATTATTTAAACTTTATGTGCTCCAAAATTATATTCAGCTCAATAAATACGAGGGCTGTACCAGTAGGCAGTAATATTAATTCCATTTGCATATTTTTTTATATTTAATAAGTTATTTTAATATTGTAATAACCTATAGCAGCTGTAGTAGAATTAATTGTTTATCGTTTTTAATTATCCTTCAATCGGTTTTCAGAAAGTTTAAAGTTATCGTTCCCGTATCTATGAACGTAAAAATATCATTGATTTTAAAGATAATCAAATATAAAAAAAAAAATTTGATTTATCATTAAACATCGAAAACATTTTTTACTTAATAATCAGTTGACTTGAATGTTTTTTTTTATTTTATTTTTTATACGTTATATACAATCTATTCTTTTAAGAACAATAAGAATATGAGATAGCAGAAAAAAAATATATATATACATGAAAAACTTGATGGAAGTAGTCACCTAGTGTTACCACTACCCTTACTTGAGAGACTTTAATGTAAGTTTCAAATAAACTACTAACAAAATAAAACCACTTTTAGGGAAACGCCTGTACTGTTGTACATATAATATATTATAATGTTATACAATATATAAATACTACCTACATATCATTAAAATAACAATTTGAAATATTATAACTAACAAATACTGATAAATAAAATTACTAAACGAATGAACAAAATGTACATTTCCATTAGGTTAACAAACCAAGGGGGGAACTACGCACATTTAAAATCTCCTTAAAGGTGTTCAAAATGTTCAAATTATTAACTATTCAGTGAACCGAAAAAAATATACATTTTGTGAATTTTAAACATTACTTACATTTAAATAAACAATACGTCAATACGTAATTGAAATGAGTAAAAAGATAAAAAAAAAAATTGAGGAATACAATGAAACTCTATATGTTATGATAAATGTTCTCGTTGATTTCTAACAATTTTTATTTACATAATATGTTGTATATTGCATTTTTAGTTTAAAAACTAATAAGCAAGCCGACGACGATAAATCAAGTCTATGTAAGTGCAATCAATAAAATATGTATAAAATCATTTTAGCATTATTTTTTATTATTATTTGATTATCTGAATGTAATCAAATGAATTTAAGTTTATGAAATTAGATGAATTCAGCTAAATGTTGACTATTCCGTATCGAAATAAAATTATTATTGAACTCGGCAATTTTACAAGAAATTAATCAATTGTACGTGAAACAATTTATTACACTTATAAGATCTATATTTGGTGAAAATGTAGAGTTAAATAACAAGTGTAGGTACTTATATTGTGAGGAGAATACATGCAATACGCAAATTTTCGAGTAGGACTTTAAAACTTCACCATAACCCGGGTTTTTGGTTTAATATTATGAATCTTATTTTTATTCATCTATATTGCATTTAAAATTTGAACACCGTTATGGTAATTATGTAGTAGATTTTCAATTTAAATATTATGTCGCATTGCAAATACGTGTACCTACATACCAATACGAATCAGGTACATATTTTATCAATATGCGCGATTACAAGAGAAATGTAGGTACCTACGTCTAAAAAGATTTCTCCAGTCGTGGGTGTAATTTTGCGAAGGTGTATAGTAATTTATTATAAATATAGGTATGTACATAATATAATAATAACAACAACAACCGATAACCGGTTACACTTCGGTGCTTGTCTAAAGAGTTTGTTTTGCAACACTTATTATTCCTAACTCTTGGTAATATCGCTAAGAATCTAAACATTATAATTAATAATTATTAATTACTAATTACATGGACTACCCACAGTACAAACCGCTCCGAGTAGGTTACCTTAACAGCCTGATCAATAATCTGTTGATCGTATATTACCTAAGTGGGTACACTATTATAAACCTCTATATTAATAACATAATAATATGTACAAATAATTTTGATTTTATTTTGCACGAGCGATGCAAGTGCGATGATAAAATTAGGTAAAAGCAATTGATCGATATTATTGTATTAGTTATTAAAATCTGTTGCACTTACGTTTGGTTGCATTGATGAATGTTTATTTGCTTGTACGAATTACGCAACACAGCTATAGTCGTGCTTGCAGGAAGAACTCCTCTGAGTGTAGTGTTGTGGCCGATTTTCACAATGCCCAATTTATACTGAAAATATTCACAGAGAGTGGGGTAGTGGAAAAACATCGGCGTATATTTGTACGTGATATTGAGCATCCAATGGTCT
>WHPZ01584721.1:0-11137 GCA_016617965.1 Macrosiphum rosae | reverse complement strand
TATGTATATACTATGCACACTCGCAAAACATATATGTCATATTATATATGTGCCTGCGCGTATATTACCTATATATTCATTAAGTATATATATATGTATTATATTATTATGTATATAGGTACGACGTATAGGTATGTGCTGCACGTGTGACGGTATATAATAATACATAATGCGTCGGTCGTGTTTTCGAGTAAAAGTTGGCAGAGATATTTTTCAAGCGCGAGATGTAGCGAGAACATCCATAGGAACACATACTCATAATTTAATACGTAATAAACGCAATGAGAAGCTATTATTTTTATTGCGGACCTCCGTATATAGGTACACATATACATAAAAAAAACGGCCCATCCCTTTATAACACATATTATTATTCGTCGTCGTCGTCCGCCGCCGCCAGCACGCGGTCTCCGCACGAGCTGCTTCTGCCGCTGCCGCCGCTGTTGCAAATGAATTAAAATCCGACCGCACATTACCCATATATACGTAAGTACCTATATATACTATATTATACAATATAGGTACATAATAATATTGTAGACGCTGTTATATTATGTGCATTGTGCAGCATCTCTAATAATATAATGTATAACAACGAACAGCCATGCATCGACTACATCGTAATATATTACAAGCGATATTTGTCCGATTGTCCGTATCGTAGATAGGAACAAGAATAACTAATAATAATAACAATAATCGTAATAGCAATAACAAATAAATTTGCGAAACAATTATTATTATATGCGTTGCGCGGCCGTATTGCTGCCGTCACAGTTATAATAGTGTTATAACCGTCAGACCGTATAATATATTATATTGTTATACATTGTGCGTTGCCTCGAAGAATGTAAAACGGTCGTAAAAGTCTTTTGCTCGCGTTACAAAAAAAAAAAAAAAAAAAATGCCGTCACTTACAAATGCAGTTAAAATGCACTCGCTGCCGGATATTGTATGACGTGCGAGTATTTATGATCTGTAGACCATCATGGTGTATTTCTTTGAGTGACAGCCCATTCAGCCGGATGTATATGACCGGCTGTACATCAGTTTTAAACTTATATAATATAGCCTATAAGTACACATCTTGCTGCAGTACTTTGTTGCAAAAAACCTGTGATGTTTTTAGTTCAAAAAGTTTTTTTCAAACGTATACCGTATATACATTATACCTACGTAAAATATGGTAAATGGACATTTTTCCCCCGTAAGTTTACGGTCTATTAGGACATTCCTCCCCCTCAATTTTTTTTAAAGTTAATTATTGACTAATAATGTTGAATTTAATAATATACCTAATATTATTTATTATTTAATATGAAATTTTTTTATATGGATGTATGTGTTTGATCAACTGAACTACTTACTTGAAATAATAAAAATTTAAAAAAAAATAAGTAGGTATAAAGTAAAATATAATTAATAATATTAATAAAAATGGTTAAGAATTCTGCCATAAAAATGATGGGTATATTTTGTAAGAAACATTTGAAATCTGATTATTTTGTTGTTTCTTAACTTATATTTTTTTTTTAGGTATTTATGAAAATATTTGAAAACGTTAGACAATAGGCATAAATATATTCATATTGAATAATAATATTATATTATTAAATAGTAAACTTTAAAAAGAAGTGGGGGGAATATGTCCACGAAAAAAAATAGTTTGCATTTTGTATACTACATCATAGGTATATATAATATCTAAATACCTGTCTATATTTTGTTGTAAAATGTAAAAAATGATTATTGGTACTCGTTTTCTGTATCCGCGCCGAAGTTGGGTATATTAGTCATATAATATATTATATTTAGATTTCCCGACCACTACATAGTACTTAAGTATACCATAGCTGACCACGTATAGTTATATATTACAATAAATGGCAAATTAAATTTCAGGATATTATTTACATATAAATGCATACATACAGGAAGGTAGGTCTATCTAGATTATAGATACGAGTATAATATATTACATACAATTTAGGTACCTACCGCATATTTGTTATTTTAAGGTATCCTTATACCGGATATTTTTGTAAAAATGTTTAACTTTTTGTAATCTTAATATTTATCTTACTAAACTGCGTATGGGATATAATTTAAAAAAAAGTTGTTATAATGTTTTTATCATCGTATTAATTCAATGCAATATAGGCATGAGCGTGGTAGTCGTATTAAATACGGTTTTAAACAAATATTTTGTTATGGAATAATAATTATTGTTCATAATGTATTTTATTCACCGTTATTGTAATAGTCCAGACACAATAATTTATGCTGGAATCTCATTAAAAAAAAAAAATTGTAATTCGCCGTTCAATAACATACTATAATATTCATGTTAAAGAATTCCATATAGCGATTGTGTGCACAAATTCATAATAGATTATCTGTACTTACTATAAGGTTTTCGTCGTTTTGTCGCTTTGAAAAATGAAAAATGTGTTACTATAGTTTTCATTGATGGAAATAAGCACAAACGATTTGCTTGACTCATTCGCCCTAGAATTATTTACGATATTTCTTGGTGAAATTATTAATTGTGTCGATGGTGCGGACTGCAAACCTTATTGCTTAATGCTTTATAACCATAAATATTACTTACGTCGTAAAAGTATACAAATTAATTGCATAAAGAAGAATCGGATGGGTGACAGCTCCAATATTCTATTCATATACAATAACATGCGAAACAACTTTAGTATCCATAATAATATAATATAATAATCATAAATTACAATATCCAATGCTATAATTGTATAAGACTTATACAATATTTATGCTACTTGCGTTTTTATTTTCTTACAACTTTCAAGGATTTGAGGTTATAAAACGGCAGAATCGTGGTTAACTAATATTGTTAATTTCCATGCTCAGACTTAAACGAAATCCTTCAGTACTCGCACGCTTTGGAATCGCTTTACTAAATATTTCTCGGTAAAGAAAATCCGATTTATAGCGCTCACAATAATACCTATACGTCCTACGATATAGGTGCACAACAATATAATATGATATGCATGCGGATTACATTGCGTATTTAGACATATTATTAAACAGTTAATTTCAGATATAGAATCATACACAAACCACAAACGTGACTATAATATAGACGTGCATCGAACCAGCAGCGGTACATATTATAATGGGTAATATTTTTGTCGTCGGATATCATAATACCTGTTGTAGTACTATCCATAGGTATGGATAATGGGTTACCCATCACGCCGCTGTGGCTATACACGGGTACCCACCTGAAGCATTCACGTCGCGGTCGACGGCAGAGCAGAACAAAAGCCAACAGGACACACGATATCGTTTCCCGAGATCTGTCGAGCGGATGTATAGGTACATCAACAAACGGCTATGTGCGTTCGAAAAGGAAGACGAATTTACAACACGAGTCGTATACCTAGTGACGGACGTCTGTGGATTTATGCGCCGGTCGCATTTGACGAGGTTGAAAAACCCACGAGTTGGCCGCTGTATACGCCTGGCCATCATATATTATTGTGTGTATTGTGACCGCTCGCGTTATCTGTGTCCCTTATCAGCGAGACGCGCGGGTTACGTCATCGCGGCGGTGGAGGTCATCGACTATGATGTTATTACGGGGCTCCTATATAATATATATTATTGTACAGGTACCCGGGTGTATACCAGCCAGCGTATACATGACATTATATTATTATAGTCGTGATGCGCGTAACACTACGTGCACACAAATCATTGTCGGCACACGTACCTATTTATTTTCGAGACAATTTTTTTTCCTCCCCTCTGCGCGGGACCTGCTCGCTCTGCTGCGGCGCAGCACCGCGGTAGCGGTATATATGGGTATGATAGGTATACACCGTACACATACCTATATATTAATATGTAGGTACTACGCGTAGTTATTTGCGGCGGGCGCCCGGGGGCCATCGATTACCATCCGGGACGCTCGGCGGCCGTAAACAACTATTAGGAAAGTAGGCTGTGTCTAAACTCTAAAGATAATATAATATATAGGAACCCGCGGTGAACAGCAGCAGCAGCAGCAGCTACATACACACACACACACATATATATATATAAGGCTGCAGTTATGTACCCTCTATTCGGATAAGAGCGTGTGCAGCTCGTGTATTGTAGCAGTATAAAGTAATATATGTTTTATTTATCGATTGATGCGCTCGTATATAGGTACCTACGTGTGTAGTTGTAGTGCGATGGCTGCAGCTTTTTGCCGCGACGATTAGTCGGACGACACGACTTTATGCTAATCGGCCACGATTTCCCGTCATCAATCGCGCGAAGACAGGCAACAAGTAACAACTCCGCGTCACACGGCACGTCCGAACGTTATTTTATTATATATTTCCTAATTGTGCTGCAGTGCCACCTATAGGTAGACAATAATATTGTAGGTATACACGATGCACATAATGGGTAATATAGTAGTTGTAGTGCAATCATGGTTGTAGTATGTACGAGTGTAATATACAATAGGCGATATAATACCGCGTAGCTCCTCTGCATACATGTATACGATAAAATATCGAGAATCTACCTGCAGACTATCTGTTTATAACAGATATTGTGTGTACCTACAGACTGCAGGTATCCACTATTATAGGTACCTAAGCATAATAACTATATAATGTCATAAAGTCGCAGTGGACGTGCAGCAAAAAGTAAACGGTCAGAAACTCGCATATAGGTATATACAATACTCATAAATACGCAAGGCGGAACACAGGAACTCGCTGAATCTATACTGAAAGACTTAAATCCATAATGAGCATAATTCCAAGATATACTTGCATAGTAAACGTTTGAGTGTTATACTATTTTATAGACTATCGATATCGATACTAATTGTTTTTTTTTTATTTTATTTTTAAAGTTTTCCTGACAGTCATCATCTAAACTGATGTATATGAAATTAAATTTTTTTTTAACATTTGAAAATTGGATCACAATATATGGTATTTATAGTAAGAACTAAGTATTAAAGCGTAACAATTTTACAATACGAAGGATTACAGAGAGAGAAAAGATAAAAAAGAAATTTTTTAATCTCTAGTCTCTGTAATCGTTCGTATTGTAAAATACTTAGTACTTAATATTTAATATTTAGTTCTTACTATAAATTAAAAAAAAAACAATGTGTAAATAAGTATATAAAATAATTACAATAACGTAGCTATCTCTGAATTAAAACGTCGTGAGGACGACCACGTTGGAGTCTACGGTTGTTTGGGCGGATATTCAACCCATAATGAAGTGGACCACTTGCTTTTTGTAGCTGGCTGAAGAATCCAACCGAAAGTTTCTCGATGTATTTTTTTATCATTGGTAACTTGATACTAATTGTGTATCGGTTTATATACCGAGGGTCAAAATTATTATTTTTGACGATGAATCATATATTATGAGCTTTTTAGTGATTTTAATTTTATTTCTGATTTCACCTTTACTTTCTTTGGACAAAAATGATAATATATGTAGGTACATTACATTTTGAAGCCCCCCCGAAAACTTCCTGAATTCCTAACCCAGCCCTCCACAAATATTAATTATTAGCGATCCCTGACGCAAACGATTTCAGATCATATAGGTTTATAGGCTGGGTTAGCCTGATTGATTACAGGGTTATGCCTAGCCTATACGAACACCTGTTACACATTATGCCAGCTACTACGCCTATACCATCTGCAAATATTCGAACGGTCTTCGACTGTAAAATACTCACACTCTATATTATTTACTGCACCGGCCAATCAAATCGTTACCATTTATCCGCCGGGTGCTCGGTCGAGACCTTTGAACCAAATTGTTTGTGTGTGTGCGCAGTAGCAATATTTTATTATTGTCTCTATCGGCCGACAATACAATGCTGTTTATACCGTATGCTTTACCTCCACGGCACCTTACCGCCTATCTCTCGCGAGCCCCTCGAAACATCATTATCAGCTGATATCGCACATGACCCCCAAAGACCCGACGACGACGACCCAGAAAACGCATACGAATACTCCAGTTTACACCTATACCTCGATGCCGGGTACATGGTATGCAGGAGAGAGGTTCGGTATAATGTAAGGCCATAAATTGTAAACAAAGGGGCAACAAAATGCGTATTATTATTATATATATGTATGTATAGGCACGCCTCGAGGATTTCCACCGTATACCTACAGTAGTGATATTATATTATGGTATATAAACCTACTGCAGCAGTGCAGCTATATCGTATGTGCATGCAGTCGATATTTTATAATATGTTCCGGTCGGTATATAGACACAAAACCGGTAGCCGTCGCCTTCCTGCAGTAGTTATTATATTATACCATGATAATATTATGGTTTCGTGTGATTTTATTTTTATCGGAATATCTTAAAAAAACGATTTCTGCGTCACAATAACAACGCGTGTTGATGAAAATTGATGCACGGCGTCAGACGTCGATAAATGTGGGTACCTCTATACGGCCTATACGTACCTATATGCGCATATGAGCCGATATACCTACGACATTTAGACGGTGGTGGAGAAACCAATTGCAAAATATACTGTCGACCAATTGTCTTGAAAATATAAAATAAAATCGACGTTTCACATAATAGGTATATAGGCTAATTATTACAAACGATTGTAGTTATTTTCGTATATAAGACACGTATATTGTATAATATAATATTATAGTATATAGGTGCAGTCGATTCGAACACTATATTATAATATCGCACTGCGTTATACCGGCAGTAGATTATATTATTATTATTATGTGTACAATATTGTCAATATTACAATACCGCGGCTGGTATGGAAACCGAGACACACGGCGCGTTTCGAAACAGATTTTATTATTTCAAAAAGATAATACGCCTAATGAGATTTTCGATTGCATCCGAGATGACCGAGTTTCGTTGTACAATAATAAAACAATAACACAATATCGGCTGCCTATCGACGTGCAGTAGTTTGTTATATGAGCTAAAATATCGACAGACTGTAATAATTTTCCAATTATTACACATATATACATATTAATATAATGGTCGATAGCAGAACAATGATGATTGGAGACAAAAAATACGATATATCCCGTAGACTGAATGACAAGACCCGTCGTCGCTTCATGTTATTATTATCAATTGTGCAAGTCTAAACAATTGCGTAATAGAATGTACCTATTATTTCGATTATAACACTTTATTTATAACATTTTTTTTTTCCGCACCGACTTTAGGCGGCCGGCCGTGTGAAACACGAAAATAATAACACTAATCAGCAGACACCCGCTACCGGTCGTGTTGTATGCGACTGGTCACAGCCTCTGGCAGGCAACTACATGTGAGTAAGTATAACGCGTTTATATCGAAGCCCTAAACTTGTACCCGATAATCGCCTCAAATCATCAACCGTTATTATAACATCATAATATGCGATGCTGACGAGGAGAGAAGACACTCGGACATCGTTACGAAATCGACTTATGTGTATCGTTTAACACCGACATAAGAGTTATTATAACGCCCGTGTATGTTTTGCACTCGATGAGATCTGATGACGATGATCACACCGGATGAAATTAAATGAGTCTTTAGTGTGTAATGTTATTATTGCGAGACATGAAACATATCATGAAAATATAATATAACTGCATATAGGTAGGTAGTCGTGTAGGTACTCGTGTATACTTGAAAATGTTCTCGGGAATTTCAATACAATAATTATATACATTTTTATATTCATACAGGTGGTTTTGTTTTTGGACAGGTGATATTCGGCAATATTATATCTTTATACAACTTTTGTATCAAAATAGGGAACTTTGATTCAATTTGATTATGTTTACTGAAATCGCAGTGTTCCTATAATACTACAATATTTGATCTTAACTCTGACGATTTAAATATAGGTACCACAATATTGTACGTTAAAAGATCCCGCGAAAGCGACGACGGAAAGACGATGAGCAATGTCAACAAGAACAAGACGTGACCTCTATATTATATTATTATATATTGCATTTGTTTCATCCAATTTTAATATTCCTAAAATAGAAAACAAAAATAAAAAAAAATATTTATTTCACCAGAAACTTAGGGTCATAATATATTTGATTGATCGGTGCATGCAAGTCTCGTCTCGGGGAGAGCGAAAACGACTTTTATAATATTATTGTTTAACCTACATCTGACCTGCAACGTCTGTTATTGTTTCTAGTGTATTGGTTCGGAAGTTTGAACACCCCGCGATTGTGGGCCAGTGAATCTTTAGACTACCGGTCTATTGTTTTGTTCACACAATATCACTACTAACTAGCTGCATTGTGTCGGTATATTATACATTGAAGGCGAGCTCAAGGTTTTTCTTACAATTATTATTCATCTCCTCGCCGTTTATTGCGACAAAAATATTATACATATAGGTGGTATTACATTTCACTATAATTTAAATGGTGTATATTTGTTTTTTTTGTTGTTGTTGTTATTGTTGTTTTATACCTATATTTTCAGTTACAACCATTTGATGTGATATATATTTAATAGTTCAATATGGGTTCACAATAGGTAGGTACCTACCAAAAATAATAATTCAAAAGTTATCAATAATTTTAGTAATTTGTTGGAAAATAGTAAAATAGTGTATAGGTACACTATTTGGTACCTGGTACCTACTAGCTACCATAAACACGGTTATAAAACTCATCACTAATACACTTTTAAATAGGTAGGTACACGTTTATAGTTATGTTAATTTCTTATAGTGTATTGTGCGTAAATTAAATGGCATAATATATTAATGGATATTGGATATTATACAAATATTTAATCATATTGCATAAAAACAACAGTGCTTTAATTGTGATTCGCTAAAAAATAAACATTTTCCCTATATAAATATAAACATATGTTCGGTATATATCAAAATGGGTAAACCTGTTAGGTTGGGTTACCACCACTTATACCACTTATTTATACTGAATATGTACATCCAGCGATATTATTATATAAGTATAAATTATGTGTGTAATCGTAAGTTCTTATGAATAAAACTTGGATTTTTCATTTAGTAAAAATATATGGCGATGTCTATAAACAGTGACATAACTCAACTCAAGTAAGAACACTGCAGGTTATGGGTACTATACTTAATACTTTTTATGTATACATTTCACGACAAATATTAATAATAAATAAATAAGCATAATATAAAATATTGTGAAACATCATGACAAATTATTAATTTAATTATATTCTTGTATATGACACAAGTATAGGTATACAATATATGATATAGTATATATAGTATATGAATCGGGTTAATATTACAATATATTATATAATAATTATAATAAAGTAATTTTAGTTAAAACATATAAAGTATTATAATTATTATAGTATATAATATATAATATTCCTTCACGTATTTTTCCAGTAGTTATAATATATTTTGAAATTCAGAATTTTATCTAAATTCTTCGCGTTTCCTGCAGATCTCCTAACGCTGTAACGGCTGTATATTGGCATACTGTCTGGATGCCTGGAGGAGCTCATATTATAATATAGTTCGTATACAATATTAAAATGTATATTATGAAATAAATCTATTATACTATATACCTTTGTATAATCAATAACAAACTCTGATGAATGACTGAATAAAAACAATGAGCAAGCAACTAAACCTTTATCGGCCCAAAAGCTCTGCAATGGGACAAACCGACAAAATTATGGGTGCGGTTCAGTATATCGAAAAAACCTAAATTTATAACAGTAATATGTAATTAATATTGACGTAATAGCAGTCTGTTTATTTTTGTTTCAAAGTAAAATCATGAGATTTCGAGAACCCTGCAGGTAGTGAAATAGTAAGTATACTATTGGAATGGTTTCAATATTAAAAGAAGTCTATAGTAGCAATTTAAATTTTTATCAATATTGCTGTCAGTTTGCTTGGGACTGGATGGCTTAAAATTTTAAAATATGGAATCCTCAGAACTTTTCATGATGATTGCAAAAAACTAATGAATACCAGTGGTCAAATATTTACACAAACAAATTTTTTTTTTGTACTTATGTTATGTAATATTCAAAACCGATGTATGAATATATGGACACAAAATACTGACTAAATAATTCACACTATCTGTGCAATAACACTACAAGTAAAAAGTAAAAATAAGAGATATTTCATGAAATAAAATTCAAAGTCCAATGGCAAATTAAAAAACTTTAATTACCTACTTATAATAATTAATATAATCAAATAATTGCTATTAATCTATTAATTGTTCAGTATTTTTATCAATATAATTTAATATTGTTTTGATATTCAGAGACCATAATTGTGAATATGCAGAAGAAAAATACGAATTCAAAGATGCCTTTGCACAGTTCACCTCTTCCAAGATACTTCTAATATTGCTAAGCACCAAAATATTAGTGATAAACCACAAACATTAAATAAAAAATAATAATGTGGCAAAGTGAGACATTTCGGTATGTTGATTGTTAAAAATCAATTAAACGCTAAGATTCTTTCAGAGGGCGTTTACTGTTTAGTATTTAATTGATTTTAAACAATCAACATACCACAGTGTCTCGCTTTGCCATATTACTTTTTATTTAATGTTTGTAGTTTATCACTAATATTTTGCAGGTGCTTAAGCAATTTAGAAGTGTACAAGAAGTGTACTTGTAAAAATATATTTTAAAAATGATATCATGTCTATAGGATATATAAAAATAATATCTGAGCATCAGTACAATATAAGGTCAACTTGTGCAAAGGCGTCTTTGAATTCGTATTTTTCTTCTGAATATTCACAATTATTGTCTCTGAATATCAAAACAATATTATATTCTATTGATAAAAATACCTAACAATTAATAAATTAATAGCAATTATTTAAAGCAAAGTGAGACACTGCGGTATGTTGATTGTTAAAAATCAATTAAATGCTAAATAACGCCGTTTGAAATATTATGTTAAATGTACCTACCAATTTCAAATACTAAAAAATGTTTGATTCAATAACATTAACTGAATATTATAGGTACACTTTCGGAGACCAAAAAGTCAACGTGTATTTAAGAGAATATTTGCATTTAATTGATTTTGCACAGTCAACTT
>WHPZ01584720.1:0-24929 GCA_016617965.1 Macrosiphum rosae | reverse complement strand
TCATTAGCATATAAGTTTTTTTTATGAAAAGAGCGAAATTCCAGAAAAATATATTAATTTGGAAAACGAAATTAAAACTATATAATATTATTATCGTTTAAAATGTGAAAAACTTAAAATCTGTACAATATTGTACCGATTAAAAATATTAGATAATATAGAATTTTCAAAAACTTTCATATATAAGTGTCCTAATAATTTAAATAATTAATACATTTTAAATTTCGGAACCTGATTGTAAAACGACTGCACCTAGGCACTAGGCACTAGGCCATACATATACATAGATATGTTAAATAATCACTCTGAATACATTCGATATTCGATTCTGTTCTTTTTCCCTCCCGTTGATTTTTACTATTCAGCAAACTCGACTTTATACCTTCGACTGTAGCGTTATCGTTTTCACAATGGATATATATATATATATATATATGTATTTATCGGTACCGTATATTTGTGAGTCGACGATGAGACCATATCGGCCGAGTGAGGGGAAAGCGGATAAGTGTGTGCGGAGAGCAGCCGTTATCCTCCATACCCTGCGTGGATTATAAATTTATCACCGGGAAATTCAATTAAAACCACCGTATAATTGAATAAAATCGAGAGGGGTATCATCGAAGCGGGCGGGACTACCGCGGTATACGGGGTCAGGTATACTACGTGATAGGTAGGCTCTGATAGCATTTATCTATATACAATATCCATATATAGTGTGAGAAAGAGGAAGTGGGCGAGGGAGAGGGTGATGGAGTGGGAGAGGGAGAGATACAGAGAGAGAGAGAGAGAGAGAGAGAGACACACACACAGGGAGGGTGTAGTGTTGACTGTCCGATGAACGGTCGTAAAATTATTACCCCAAGATGCGCGCGATGGGTTTTAATGTTTTATTCCGTCGGTATGATGAAATTTAAATCGTCTCGTCACTGCACATGCAAACACAAACTCTCGCGAAAACATAACAACAGGTAATTTTCGGTACACCATATCCTCAGTGTTTGAGGAGTGTTCTTAATTTATGAGTCCGCGAGTCGCGAAGAGAGCCTCCGGAGAGGTGGGTGATTGTTAAAAACATATTACTTACCCACATCCAATGAAATTGTTTTTCTGGTTTTTTTTTTTTTTAACCAATAAATTACCGTATTTTATACTTACTTTTTTTTCTTTCAAATCGATAGTTTAAGTCGGACCGCTCTTCCGACGAATTATGAGCGTTTTTATTATTGCCTACTACACCGTCGTTTATCGATCAGATTTTGGAATATCGACCATAATCGAGCTAGTGTATAATATATTTTATATTTTTTCACATCACCTTTTTACAGGTTAGGTTAAATTTCACAGTATCAATCTTCTGTGCACATACATTACACTTTTTTGGAAATACACATAGGCGTGCACAGGCTTTGGTCGCAGGGTATGTGGGCTGATAGAGGGTGCCCTAAATATAACTTATGTCCCTAAATTAATGCTCAAGGTATTTACTTAAAAATATTTATGATAGATAATCATTTTGATTATCATCGCTTCTTATTACCCACAAAAAAAAAAATAGGTTTTTCAAATATTTTGTGTTCCATGTTGAAAAATAAAACATATTTTTATAAAGACGTGTATCATAATATTATAATGGTTTCATTATTCTTGTCACATAATACCAAGCCCTGAACGTAGATTGAACTTATAGAATATGTTATTTTTTTGTATTTAAAAAGCGTAGTTTTGCACGACTTTCTTCATATTATGACCTCTAAAATAAGCGTCTGTCCACAGCCCACATAGTTTGAAAGCGCATACCCCGTGGGCACGCCCATGGAAATATTCATAGGTACTATGATTTTGTTTTACACGGTAAAATATATGTTATTTGAGCAGAACATCCCCTCTTGAACTTTTAAAATTTTCCTATAAAAATCCGTTTTGAACAGTGCGAACGTATATGTATACTACTGACCTAGTAATATTATTTTATTTTAACCATCACGTTAAAATATCATCAGTCGTCTACAGAGTGCCGCCAAAACGGCGATCACCTCTATCGATTTCCTAAAGGTTTTCCTCATCCCAGGTTTTTTTCCGTTTTTTTTTTTCAATTAAACTCTCCCATCGATCCTCGCCCGGCACATACGCTGTGTGTATCGCTGTGTGGGTCCACTGTTTATTGTAATACTGTAGGTGGTATTTACAATGGACTACATTAGGGCTGGAACCCATTGCTTGGGCTCATAATAATATATTATTATAGTATAAGATGTAGGTACCTACAGAGGCATTATACAGAATAGAAGCTTTTTACGCCGAAAAAAACCAGTTTCCTGTTTTATTATGTTAATTGTCTATGATAATTATAATATTATCTTTTTGTCATATTTCGTTTAATACAAATAAAATAAATAGCTAAAAGGAAAATGGAAAAAAAAAGTGAGAGAACCCCGATGATGATAATAAATAATAAAATTTATCAAATGATTAGATTATTATCATAAAAATATAATTATGCCATACTATCATGGACAATTATTGGAAGTGCGTATCACGATTTTATGTGAAGTGTGATGAATAATAATGATATTTGCAGCCATACAATAGGTACTTACACAATATTTTCATCGAATTATGGCGGCTTCAACACCTATGGTCATTAGCCTGAAGGTAATTTAGTAGGTTTTTTTTGAACTGTGGTTGAGGTTGGTCAGAACAGGTGTGTGACGAGGATTTATCACTAAATCCCGTGGGTGGGCCACGCAATACCTAAAAATCGGTTTGCTGAAATTCTTATGACGTATAATTTTCGCACTTCGAGCACGGGGTTTCCCCCAAATATATTTTCGGCGGGAACTTTCGTTTTTGGCGGAATCTCGACGACGTTTTTTCGACGATGACTATACGGAAACGGCGGGCGCGATATCATCGCCGATGTGCAGCACGTCCGCCGTCTATACATTATAATAACGTTCTCGTCGATGGGTAATTGGCACCGGCAAAGGCGTATAATACTCGAACTCGGCGCCCGATTAGAGCGGGAGTTTAATAATTACGCTCGCAAAGGCCGGAGGAGACGGTGGCGGGCTTGGAGCGGAAGGGACGACGAGCGGACGAGCGGATTCGTATGCCGTCGGCGGCGGAACTTTGCGGTATGGCGTTATATATGATATACGACAAAGTAATTGTGCGCCCGTTTGACAATGCGCTCGCGATCCACAGTATCCACCGATGCTTCACATAATGCACTATCCCGAGCGAAATTGATTTCTATACTCGTTTTTCCTCTCCCCCCGCCCACGACATTTTTTCTTTTTTTTTATACCTTTGTCGGCCGCCGTCGGTGTATAATATATACCTATACACACGTTTATTTTATACATAATAAACAATACGGTTTGCGCGCATATACCTACCCGGCACACAGACGTGCAGGGAGTTAATATTGTATAGGCTCGCTATTATTATGTATGCACACTCGGTTATATATTATCGTACTAATATACCATTGGACATATATATATATATACGATATAGGTATATATATGTATATTATAAATGTACCTACCTATTCTTGTACTTTTTCTTTCTCGGCGTATAATATAAATACCCACTATATACCTATATATATATAGTGCCTATATATTGTCCCGTTCTATTTTTCTCTTAACAAAATGCCGCCGCGAGTGCGTTATTAAAAACAAAAATAAACAAATTTGTCCCAGACATCTAAACTTCGCCAGCACATGTATACGCATATTATTTTCCTATACGATTTACCCGTACGCGTAATAATGTTTAGTGATTTATGATTATGAGTATAAAATATCCCCGCAGCATTGTACACCCGCATTCCACAGTCGATCATAATAAAATGTTTTCCACTATATTATATTATTAAGGCACATAATATAGTAAGTATATTCAATACGACAGAATTGGTTTGGCACTATTTAATAATATTGTTACATTTTTACACTAAACTTTAGAGCTTTAACTAAATACTAAAAGCTTATCACTTAATAGGCAAGTTATTATATTTGATTTGAGATTTGGTACAGAGTCCAATCGATCGTTTGCACAATATTTAGCATCGAATTGTTATTTTAAATATTTATCTGAAGTATACTTACTTTCAAAACAAAAGTATATTACCTAATAAACGTGAGATAAAAAAAAAGAAATATATATTTTTTAGTAACAAAAGAGATTTCGTTGAAATTAGGTAGGTACTTCAATACCACAATCTGATTTTTGGTCTATATTTGGTTTGATGTTCTGAACTTTACAAAATACGAAGCGTTTTTCATAGTTATGTTATCATTTTTGATATTACCCATCTATAATGCAAAATTATTATGAGTTAATAATTTATCCATATTATATTTTAAATTAAAATGTTTAATACATAGTTAATCACTTATTTTATACTGTCTAAAGGTCCAAAAGAAGGGCCGACCTGAGAACTCCCCCTCTGGCTCCACTGATGTATTCATCGAGTTTTATAAGATTCAGAAAGCTATAATATAAGAGCACAAACCTAACAAAAACGAAGTTTGAAACCCAAATTCGGTGGTGGGGGTGCCAATAAAATCTACATACGAATAGTGAAGCTAATATATATATTTTTTATTTATGAATTTATTACAGAGTTGTAAATTTTTAATTAAACTGTTTTATTCAAGTACAAAATAATAAATAGGATTAGGTAAAATTAAAATACCTATACAATTCATATTTTATTAATGTATAGTCTTATATGGTTTATTCCTTAAAATCTGAGATGTGAATCAGACAGATATATGTTTTTTAAATAAATACATTAACTTAATAGTTAATATTCATATTGCACTGAAGATAATTATAAAAATAAGTTTGATAAGAATGATGATTAAAAAATGTTATTTACCCAACCTTGACGCATTGAAAGTTAGATTAATATTTAAAGCACCTACACATTTGGTTTACAAATGTAGGAAAGTTAAATGTGGTAAAACAAGTTTGTTACATAAAGTTATACAGTCGTTTAATTTATTCATTTGTTGAGTTTACTTGTTTGTATATTAAATTGGAAATACTGTTAAATCAGTAATTAATACGTACAGCACTACAAGGCCGCGTGGGCAACCAAAATAAACTTTCGTTTCTTACTTAAATATTATAAAAGCTCTAAATATAATATATTATATTTTAAATAAAGTCTGACTATTATTGATGGCATACGTCATAGGTATCGACCAAAAAGTCACATACCAATTTATTACTACTTAATTATTATATACTATTTATTGTATAAGTATAGGTACCCGCTAGTGGTACAATATACTATGCTATACGCATAATACAAATTATATTTATAAATCTCATAGATTCTATGATTCTTCGGCAATAATTAGTTCAATCTACCGTATTAGTAATAGTAAAATGCATTTATATGTAATGTGGGCTGACTTCGCTCCGAATCGTATTTCGTATGTGCAATGATTTATTAGGTATGGAATTACATTTTCACATACAGCTGTGACTCACTCAAAGACGATGCGTACCCTCGACGCCTATTTTCCACCTTTCTTATATCTGTTTTAAAATATGAAGGTGAATAAACCGAACACGGCAAGCTGAATACAGGTGATAATTATTTCTACGAAGTACCTAGTCCCACTCATTCATTATTGGCATTGCTTCAATGTATGGCATCTATGAAGTCTATACCTACTGCGAGAAGAAGAAGACGCGTAATTTGACTTCCAACGCGAAATCCTATACCGTCGGTAAACTTCAATAATATACGTTTATCTGTACCTATATGCGTGTATAATAATATGCTCATAATAATAATATATATTAACGTTGTACCGGTGAACAAAGTCGTAAATATTCTGCCGATGATTTGTAGTTAAGTACCTTCTGCGAAACTTTTGCGAGCAAAAAAGTCACCGATGCTGCAAGTATTTTTTTATTTTGTTACGAATTGTTTTCAGGTCCGTTTTAAGTATAAGTGTTTTGCAGAAAGGGTTGGATCTGGTTCAAGTATACGGTCGGTAAGTGAAAATATTTTATTATAATTTATGTCAAACGTGTGTGTAGGTATATTGTAATATATTATACGGTATGCAATGGGTATCGAATATAATATTTTAATGGATATAATATAAAATTATGTGTGTGGTTTTATTCAATTGCCTTTTTTCACCGTGACATATGTTATTTTGGAAGTTTACCAATTGCATTTAAAATAACCTTTTCTCACACCAATGGCGCTCAAAAAATGTTATGGTCGATATACAATTAATATTGCCCTCGGTCGTTTTCAGGGTTGATAATATACCAATTTCTGAAAACGATAAATATTGCAATAACTATTCAAACTATACTTTACATAACAGCAGCTAACAAGGCATGGTTTTGTTAGTAAAATTTCTGATTG
The DNA here is from genome assembly GCA_016617965.1 of Macrosiphum rosae. Lineage (NCBI taxonomy): Eukaryota > Metazoa > Arthropoda > Insecta > Hemiptera > Aphididae > Macrosiphum > Macrosiphum rosae. Next base: position 18,517 of record WHPZ01584720.1, on the reverse strand, counting down.
TTAATTAATGTGTGTAAATATACAGCATGAGTTATAAATAAATATTAATATTTGAACCTTGCACGTATAAAAGTGTTTAAGTATCTTTTATCATTATTGTACTCCGTACATATTAAAACAATAGTTATTTTCACCATATCATACTACAGCATACCATCATACCATATTATAATACCATACATTTGAACTTAAATATCCATAGAACAAAAACTGGGTTTATTTTGAAAAGTACTTAGAATTTTCATTTTTGGCTTCTCGAAAATATAAAAACTAAATCCAATTTTCTATCAGAAACCATCCTTAAAGTCGAAAATCGAAGCCTTTTTTGAGTTTTTTCTACTATTTTTTGTGTACACCGGGCATGTCAAACACCGTGGTCTATCAACACCAATGGACACCTAATTGTAAAAAGTCGGGCAAGTGGGTGTCGCTCTGCTGTACAGTAGGTGCCAAATGGGTTAACTATGCAATGATATAATATCATTGTATAGGTAAGAAAAACGATCCTGAGAGAAGATGGTCACAGTCTGCCTATGATATTACTAAGTATATTTGATGGTATTAATGTGAATAAAGTAATTTATTTACCTATTTACGTGGAATAGAAGCCTATGTATTATTAATATTTTTCAACTACTATTGTAACGAAATATCAAGAGACTCATATTAAATTTTCAAGCTCTTTGACCCAACAAATAACATTTTATTGACATTTATAGAAAAAAACCTAAAAAAAATTATAAACTGAACATTTCCGTAAACAGTTTAAAATAAGTCAAAATATTTTATCATATATATAGTAATTGATAAAATCAACACATGGCGTTATTTCAAGTATCTACGGTTATTCGTTTTTGAATTACAACAAAATAAGAAAATTGCTACACGAGTAATCAAGTGAATATTATCCAATATTGTAAAAATTTAATTTGACTTTCCTGTGGACATTTTTTTTAAAGTAATGGTAGACAAAATTATAAGGAATTTTGTATTGAATTAAAAATCTTAGATTTAAAAAGAAAAAAATTTATGAATTTCTAACTCAAAATAACTTCCACATTTTCGTGAATTGTCCCCATTTTAAATGTTTATAAAAAAAAGTTGTGACTGGCATTAAAATAATATATTAAGAGTCTTGATTAAGTTTTCAAGAGTTTTGACCCAACAAATAAAATTTAATTTTGTCAAAACCGATTTTGCTTAAAAATTCTCGTTTTTCTCAGTGCTTTTAAAAAATACTCTCATTATTTCGATTACTTGATATTATAGCGTGAACATACACAAATAATAATAAAAATAAAACACACACACATTTTTGTAAATTCAATACGTTCATCTTTCTCATGCACGTATATAGAGTAAACGCTGAGAATCTAAAACTAATTAATAAAAAATATTATACAATTTTCATTTCATGACACAATTATGTTACTTATCTGTCTTGTATCTTATGATTAAATGTCATAGTCCCATAAAATATCGTAAACATCAAAAAGAAATTATGAATATAATTTTTTTGTAACTTAAATATTTTAATATCTATCTCATAAATAACTAATATGATTTTTTGTATTAAATAATATTAAACTTAATTGTACCAGCTGTCGTAATGAATAAAATTAAATGTTTTTAAATATGTACGCAGACAATTAAAAAATGAAAGATAATAAACACTCACACTATGTTGGGCGCCTCATCTGTCACCAAACATGGAGTACCAAAAATTGTTTTAAATCACTGCAACATAGTCAGCTAGGAGATCTGCTCAAACATTTGAAGAGCAACTCGCACCCCAGAAAACTGGCCGGATCTGAGGCCAGAGACTACTTCAAGAGCTTCTGGTAATGGCATCCCTATATATAAACTACTGGATCATATTCGATAAAAGATATATCTATAGATTCTTTGAGAAGTAGTTGTTGGGAGGGGGGTGGGTGTTAAAATCTGGAATTTAAATGCTTATAAAAAAAAATCAAACCTATGTGTCTTTAATATTTTTTGGACTGTTTGTTATTATAACAACTTACGAGGAACCTTGAATTTCATTTTTAAGCTTTTCGATTTAGCGAAAAATGTTTATTGATATTTATAGGAGAATGTTATATTTTATTTTATTTATATTCAAAATATTTTGAAAATGTATAAAAAAAAACAAACATTCGATGGTACTTTAGATTATCTACTGTTATTTGTTCTTGAATTATAACAAAATAAGAAAATCGTTTCATGAGAAATCGTTATTTTACCGGTGAATATCAAATGTCAAAATAATTTGAACTTCAAAAAAAATTCGATTGACTTCCCAGTAATATTTTTTTTTTTTTGTAAAAGGTAGACAAACTTATGAGAAATATTTTATTGAATTTTCAAATCTTAGATATAAAAGGTTTTTTTTATAAATTTCTAATTCAAAATAATTTTAAAATATTCTCGATGTTGATGAATTGTGTCAAGATTTCAGACACTTACAAAAATTATTGGAATTGAAATTTTTTTTTAAATTACCCTAATAACAACTTGAGCGGAACCTTGTATTAAACTTTAAACATTCAAGTTTTTACAAAGCAAAATGAGACAAAACATTTTGATAATTTTTGTGGTGTATGGAGGATGCTAATATAAACATTCGAGGACATTTTAATATAGTATTATTATCTAAGGTTATTTTTTTTAATTACAACAAAACAATATAATTGATTTTGTATAAACTGATTGTATGTAAAAATTCAAGTTTTTCCTTAATTTTTTTTTGTACTACTCAACGTATTTTAACTACTGGAATTTTTCAATTTTTGACTTATTAGAAGTACTAACTCATAAAATTCACGTTCCACATCAGAAAAGATAATGAAGTTGAAGATCGAAACATTCTTTCGACTACTTACCGTGTATGCAGACACATATTATAACACAAATACATAGTTGTAAAATCAATACACTCATCGTTCCTCTTAGATACTAACATAACAATAAATAAATATTTTACTATATTGAATTTTGTTTTTTTTTTTCATATAAAATTATATTATAGGTATTTCAAGTCTCTTAAGTAAATTTTACACTTTTATGATTTTTGTATAACTTATTTAATTTTAAAGACACTGGCGCGGACTTGCACAATTTATATACCAGTTTTATCTTTAACCGGCATAAAGTTATTTTTTTAGTTTAATTAGCCATCTCATAATTTTTTTATAATAATTATATTTTTATATTATCGTAAAATTGAATGACAATTATAACGTTGAAAATAATGTATAGCCAAACGAGTTTACGGTTTTGTTGGAGTTGCAGTGGCGTTTTAAATTTTTTTAATTAGTTTTTAATATCATATAATTGTATACACTACCTATAGTACTACATAGTAATAATGAAGGACCCTTTTTGTTTTAATATTATTCAGATAAGAACACCGTGACCTATTCTTCGTAAAATATATTTTGTATTTTGGTTTGTGTATTTTAAATTTGATATTACTATATTGCGTTCTGAAATCGTTTATAATAATACATTACTCTTCATTTTCAATTAATAGTATAGTTCAAAGATCAAAATATTTATTTACATAGTTATTTTAAAAATCACTGTGCAATCTGCTGCCGTTAATTAACCAGTTTTGATATAGTTATGTAAATCAAGACTACTTGAGGATTTATTTTGTTTTTTTTTTTTAATAATCAAATATAATGTGGACATAATACAGCTGAATGAATAGAGAAATGTGCATAACTCATTAGTGCTTATTTTTCACTACGCCACTGATCACGCTGCCGTCGCCAAGATTATCTGATTATGTATTTCGTATTCACAGTAATATTAATCCATAATATCTTATCAATCACATTATCGATAACCATATTAACAATATATTATTAAATATAGCTTAGATATTGCACATTCAACGTTGGAGAGAAATGAAGTCATTAAAATTTAATATCACGGAAAACGACCTGATAAGTCAACGTGACAAAGTATAATGGAAACTAATATGTGCTCTATACGCTGTTGGGGTGTCCATAAATGATAATATTACTTTACCAATATAAATTATCCATATACGTAGAATTAATATTTAATAGGCAACTTGACGAATGTTAACGTTTTATGGACGACGATGGTGATGATTGATGATAATATACGTTTCGATCAGATTTTGTAGATATACTTCCGCTTTTCCGGGTACTGTGACATTGTATATTATAATGAAGGTGCCGCTCCGGTTTGATAACATTATTTAATAGGTATATATTATGTATAAACATTGAACGCGTCACATAAAATAATACAACATAGACAGACATTATTACTTCTCATTAGGTTCAAATTTAATGACAAACTGCTATCGTGCGCCATATAGTTGATTGTTATTAAAAAAAAATATATTACCCGCGGTTGTAACTGCGTGTGTTATACAAAAAAAAAATGGCCTTTTTTTAAATATTAATTTAGGTAAAGGTACAGTGAACAGTAAAGGAATCGCATAAGAGGACGTTACACCGACAGATTTTGTTGTCTCCGTCTTACAAGTGCGTAACATAGCAAATTGTACGATCAGGCTCAGCAGAACATGTTTAGCTTCGTTAGTTAAAAAATTTAAATTATTTGACTTCTTATACAATTTAAAAATAAGATTATTATCTAGGCAATCTCATTGGCTTTTTATTATACTTTTATTTTAAAGCGAGTTATGATTATTTTAAAATTGTAAATTGTTTGTACATCTTAAAATACTCATAACACGCTTTAAAATAAAATATAATAAAAAAAAGAACACCACATTGCCTGGATAATAATCTTACCTTTAAATTGTATAAGAGGTCAATTCACTCTAATTTTTAAACTAACCGAGCTACAGGTGTTCTACCGAGCGTACAATTTGCTATGTTACTGACTAATTTTATTGTAATACGGAAACAACCAATGCCGGTGTAACGTCCTCTTAACTTTCTGACACGAGAATATATTATACCAAGTTTCTACCAGTTTTTATAAATACGTAATTTATGAGTCTACAATTATATTCAATCAATAATATCATTATTAATGTTATACTGCGATGATGATAGTGCCAAATCAAATTAAATACAATATGCTTTGAAATTGACATCACTGAAACACTAAACACGCGTCTGATCTTCACATGATGAATACCTACTGCAGACTACAACTATAGTCTATATTATAGTATGTAATAATGTTGTGCGGTGAATGATAGTGAAGATATAATTTAATTGAATTTCAATAAAGCTATATAGATTATATCTCCACCAACTGGGGCGAACGCAGATGTCGCCGAATAATAATATTTGTATAAAATTGACGATAATGGTATCGAAGGTACGAAATTCACATCGGACAGACAAATGATAACCCAATGGGAATGAAAGGTAAAGACGTTACCTTAATTATTAAATGATTATTATAATATAGAAACCTATAAAACTAGTTTGTTAATTTTTTTTATTGTTTTAGGTCGTAATATTTCGGACGACACGAACGAATGGGTATACGAATGTTATACGATTGTTACTCTACACACAAAAATGACATAATATAATATATAATACATAGGTACTCTGCGTGTCCCTGCAGTGTATAATATTACGTTATTAATTGCATTTTTAATGATGTCTGACGACAAAATGGACTTAACAAAATATGTACGTGATACGGAATAAGTAGACCGTCTCCCGCCAATTGATCGATTTGTGTGCAAAATGCAAATACAAAAAATTACTTCATTAAACGAGACTTTACAATCGCATACGATCGTTTTATCCTAAATTTTTTTGTTTTGTATAGGCACGTATAATGCGCATAGCCTAAACTAGACATCGGCCATTTCCATGTGTCGAGTGGACATTGGTTTTTGTGTCACTATTAGGAATCAGTCTTATTTTTCTCATTTTGTAAGCACTTTTTAATTATAGCACTTAGGTATAAGTATAGAGAATCATATAGGTTCTTAATTTAAATATCCAATTTTAATATAACTATTGACAAGAGTCTTATTTATAGTCTATAGATATTTTAATATTTATCTTATTTTCACGTTACTACAATAAACTATTTTACATTATATATTATTGTATGGTTTCATCTACAATCTACACTAAATTATTAAAATGTAGAACAACAATTTAAAAATAACTAAATATAGGTTAATACATTGAATAGTATTAGATAATTCTGAAAATGTTACTATTAATTGGAATTCATTTCTTTAGCTTACAATTATTATGATTATTAATATTCGTAAAAACAACACATAATTGCTATATTATTATAAATATTATGTACTTAACTGTTTATACGAGGCCGATCAGCCTGGAATAAGGCCCTGCAGGTGGTACCGGTTACCTAGTATTACTTGTGTGACTGTGCATGTGGGTAATGACCAACAGGTTTATATAAAAAGGTAAAATGTTAATAATGATGGATTTTGGATTATTTCAGTAATTATTTAAATAATAATCAGAGTTATTATGAGGATTTGATTTTACCGTCGTCGGGTTTCTTCTCGACTGTCAAGGGTGTTAAAACGATAAATACTACTGAAACGAATATTCGACGACGAGGTCACGAGAGACGGGACAATAGAAAACTCAACGAAATACTCTAATATTTTTCTTTGTTTTAATGGGTAATTTTATTTTTTTTGAGTGGACGAATCCTGCAATAGACGATATAGCTGTATAGACGTATATAGTAATAATAATAATATATTATGCTCCTCGGTAATATTAATCGCTATAGCTGCGGTTAGAAGACGAATAAAAAATTACGCCCGGCGCGTCTATTATTCAGCGCGTCTGTGCGCATCTACGGTGTCGTGGAAATGAGACGAAAAAAAGAAAATACCGAAAAATAAAACCACGAACAAATAACTCCGAGACGAGTCGTCTAAACGACTTTTCGCGCGTTAAAATTAAGTTTCGCCGTACGCAAAGGGGCATAAAAAAATAAAACGGTTATCCCACTATATATTCCGTGGACGAGCGGCGTGGCGGTGTGCCATCGGGTGGTGGTGGGTGGCGGCGGGTCGTCGCAAAGGGCCGTTATACGTAGGTACAGCAGGACGCGTAGAAGAGTATAATATAATTATATAAAACATTTTTACCGACACGTTTTCCGCCTTAGGGGCGGCGCACCACCGACGACGTACGGACAGCTGACAGATGTGGGTGGGGGGTGGGTTCAGGGATGATATAATATATATGCGGGTATTATGTCATAGGCGTATTAGACGGGAACGGTCGTTGTCAAAATATGCACAATGTATCATGTAAACCGCGCGCTAATATATTGTCGCATATTTTGTGATATTATAAATTGTCATTAGGTACTTTACTACGCCTTTGCGTCCTCCAAAATGATATTAATAATAACGCGTGCGTATGTATAAAATATATAAATCTCGTTCGGTCTGGCCGTCGAGGCGGTGAGCGGCGGTAGCGGGGGATGGGGGTGGTTTTTTTCGTCGCGAGCTCTCCTCCCCGCGGCAGTGTTTCCCGCAATAATTCGCTTCGGGGGTGGTGTCTGCGGAGGGTTCGTGCGGACGATAATAGTTACACACCGAAATTATTATAATATGTTATTTTAAACGTGTCATATCTTCCCGCTACAGATACACCACCATCCTGTACACATCACACACTCACACGCTCGTGAAATATCTGTAAGTTTATATGATATATATATATATATATATATATATGGGTACCTATTTATATATACGCGAGCGTAACGACAACGATATTATAATAATATAACGACGGGAATAAAATACTTTTTCTCGCGTTGTAAACATCGCCACGACGATGACGACGTGTAACGGATAGTCGGTTTTTAGAATAATGAAAGTGGGCGGATGTTCGCCACCCCCCCGTCGGAGCGAGTTGAACGTTTGTGGGGAGGGTGGGTCGGGGCTTCGTACATAAATTAGCTGTCGCCCTCCGCCTTGGAGCGCGCAACACGTTGCGTTATTATAGTTATAGCCAACGTCGTATAAATAATCGTAAAAAATAAAATAGGTGTCAACGGGTTATTTTTCTGCGACCGCGTACGACGACGGCGACGACGTTCGACGATATATTATATTGTTTTATTTTCGGGCCGAGGCGCCACCATCACGTTTCCTCCTCCGCCGTTCTTTTCGTTTTCATTATTATTATTATTATTATTATTATTTTTTTTTTTTAATTCCGCACGGGAAATTGTCTCTCCCCGCAAAAGTCCGCGCCCCTCGTTCACCTGACGACCCTCTTGGTGGTGGTGATTCGCCGCTGTGACTCGCGATCGCGGCATGTATAGATACGAGTTTTTGCTGGCCTCCGGCCCATCAAAACGCAACGTAAACAAATATAAACTTTCTACTTGTATATACATTCCATATATATATATATTTATACACATGCCTTTATGGGTATATAATATTATTATACGTGGCCCCTTGACGTGTGCGCGCGTAGAGGTAAAGCGAATAAAAATAACATACACCCACCAGCCACCACCGAGAATTCCGGCCTCGATTTTTATTTAATCAACGACATTATTATTATTTTGATTAAAATATTCAATCGATCTACAGGAATTTTTTTTTTTGAATTCCATATTTTTGATGTGTTACAGTTTATCAACATAATTATAACATTATTTTTTCTAGGTAACTCAAAGACACGTGTTTTCCAGACAACATTTGATCCATTCTGATTATGACTGAACGTAACATAAAAAATATGTAGGTATGCAACTTTAAACTATAAATCAGTTTTAATACGATCATAATCACATTATACTTATATTGCGGGAAGTGTGCTATTTCAGTCGGGGCCGACATTTCGCCCAAGACGGAAATTGCCCTCCCACACGAGCCACACATAGTTGCAATTTTTTTTCACGCCTCTGCATTCATCGATCACGGCAAAGGTAATTCAGGGATCTATGCAATAACTAGACTATAATACGACAACAATATTTCATGAAAGAAACGATTTGGTTTTATTTATTTTAATCGTCACGCATGGAGGTTACAACTTTTAATATGAATATAATATGTAACCAAAAGTATATATGTCTTGTAAGGGCCGTGGTATAGATTAAGTGTCTGGTCGAGCAGGGGATCGCGAGTGATATGTGCGCTCAGCACTTTTTGGGATTTCCACTCTATCGCCCAACACTATTAGGGAATCCCACATAATTAGTTAGTAGGTAGATACATAAAAACATACACATTTTAAATTATTTTTCTACACCTAATTATTTAAAAATAAGTAATATTTTATTTTTATTTAGAGCCCTCCGCTAAAATAAACAAAACAAAATAAAATTAATAACGTGATATAAATTTGTATATTATGAATATGAATATTCTATATTGTCGAAAAACTGTTCGGGTTTGATAATACTTTATACGGGTAAATCATTATATCTGTTGATGTATATGATATATTGATATGTATATCAAATATCAAATTAGTAATATATACGTTTGATAACTTGCATAGTATACAAAACATGGGTACACTGGTACCTACACATCAATTTATATTATATATCTACAGGTTTTCCAGTTATCCATATCTATATAGTCGCCGTCAGATATATTTGCACCACCCATCCCACTTTATGCCTATATTGTACTATTATAGTTTTGAAGAATGACATTTTCAAATGCCTGATATTATTATGTTCTTTCATTATTAATGTGTATACTCATACTGTATAGTTCGTACATATTTGAAAAGAATTTGCAATCGATTAATGGGCGCATGTAAATTCCACCAGTGAAGAAAAAAGTAACAGTATACAATTAATATAATAGGTATATTATTATAAAAAAAAAATCATAGTGTTTTTAATAATAATCGTTCTCATTAAACAATAGTTAGGTACCTATGCGTAATATGCAATATTATATATTTTAAAACTTAAAAATCAAAATAATAATAAAATTGTTGAAAAAATCATACAATTATTGTTATAAATTATAATCATAAAATGTATGTCCCAAACACTAAATTTTACAGGAGAGCAGTTGTAAGATTTTAAATTATTCTACACCAAATAATTTGTGTTGTAGATTTTTGGAACTGATTTATTTGTAAAATATTTTGTAAATTACATAAATTATTACTTTTAGGTCTTAAAATTTTTTTTTCAACGTAATTATAATGTTTTTTTAAATTTAAATGGGACTTGTTATGAATGGCAATTATAATATATTTTTACCGTGGACATATTAAAAGTTGTTATTTTAATATAAACTATAATTAATTTATTATATAAATAGTTAAAATGTACGTAAGACTAATTTTATTGATATAAAAAATTAAATTTGTTTATATAATTGCATTAAAAAAGTAAAAAATATAAAAAATATTGGAATTTTTCATTGAATGTGAAAAATAATAAAGCAGCATTTTTCATCAAATTTTTAGTCAAATAAAACCCGTGTTTAATGATATTGTATGCCAATTGAAGATATCATATTATTTAGTGTAATTTGAAATTAAAAATTTTTATTATTTAAAATAATACATCCGGACATATTAATTTTTTATAAATAGATAAACTAATTCCATATTATCTAAAAAATTACACGTCCAAAATTGAATGAATTGTTTTTGACAAAAGTTACTTGTGACTTGTTATATTTGTCCGCTTAATATTTAGATCATGTTAAAATATTTATTGTATGTCTCATTAAGTTAGGACTTGTTATATGTGTGCACTAAAAAAACCTATCTTGCATTAAAAACACAAAAATTAAAGTATAAATACAACATGTTTTAATTATGATATTGACTTATGATGTTTTACTGAATCAAAAAGACGACCCAGATAAACCCTATCGACTGATAAAATGATTTGGAGAAAAATTGGACATACAAATTTTGGCCTCTTAGCCATCGTAATATGTTCCAAAACGAAGTGTACCACCTATGTGATGATAACATTATAATTTGACCTGTATTTTAATTGATTGAAAATGTGATAGGTATATAATACATAAATAAATATTATTATATCGATACCATAATACTGTTTTGGTACGAAATTCACCGTGCATGCAAAACAATATATTAATATCATCGTGTCAATATACGGTCGCTTTAAAAACTAATGCGTTTCGTTAATGTAGAAATTATAATAATTTTCACATTCACGATGTACACGTACGTGAAACGGTATTATACACACATATATACATTATATATAGTTACGTTACGGACGATGGTGACACGGTGGACATTTAAATATTTGGTTTACAAGTCTCAAATGTGACACAAGTATAATACAATACAGCAAACTATAAACCGATACTTATCGGAACAAGTTCCAGTCAACTGTTTGTATTATATTGGTATTCTGTAGGCCATCGCAAACGGTATTATATATATTATTATGACTTAAATCGAGTTTGTAAACTTTAAAACCTAACTTTGATGCGGATAAAACAATATCTAAGTGAAATCTTCAAAAGTCAGGAATTGAACCTTTTTTTTAAAATACATTACTTATGTAAATTTGAATTTTTTTTTTTATAGAAATATAGTTTTATGTGAAATTTACATAATTATTATAATGCATTATGCAGTGTAGTACAATTTGTGATTAAAATGCTAATAACAAAAGAAACATCTATTTGATTTTTTGTATAGAAAACTACATTCACCCAATTAAGTTTATTTATTTATTTTTACCAAAAAACATTAGGTATAATTATTTAAAACAATTTTCAAGATATAATATTGTTCGAAAAATGATAACTGGTATGATATTTGACGTGTTTTACCTATAAATTCGTTTATATAATATTGTTTACCCTAATACACTTAATAAACACAGAATGTCATGTAGATAATAATATCATAGATATTATACTATCTAAGTGCACGACAACACACCATCAAAATGTATCATTTTAGGCTTTAAGTGAAGAAATTATTTGGAATAATATGTTTTGACATGACGTCGAAATTTCGATCTGGCGCGAGCATTGTACCTACGCAACTCGCAGACATTTGAGTTTATACACTTATTCACGAATATTGCTCGGAGCAACGGAATGTCATCCGATAGTATTGTCGGAGAACCAAACACACAATATGATTACATATTATTTTTGCGTTGTGTGTAATTTGATGCGAACACCATTGAAATACAATTCCGATTTTATAAAATATTCCACGTTGATCGGTTTATGTACAGAAAATATTTTGAAACAAGAAATAATTGTATACATAGGTATTAATATGATTACGAACGTAATGATTGCTAAACGTATATACCTACAACTAAAACATATGTCGTACGGTTCTGTTTCGATCGATTGTCATTTAGTGTGAAAATAGCAGTATATAGGTACATCCAGCAGTTCAGTTTGGTCTTGATGCAAACCGATTTTAAATTGTGCGTGACATACCTATTTTGGTAATAATGCAAATTAAATACTTGTTGTGTATTTCAGATTATGCGTTTTACTTCATTACCTCCATCAGTATTTGGAGTAATCGTCGATCGTGTATAAATCTATAATATGCTATAAAACATATACCTACGAGTGATTATATTTTATGAAAGCCTACATAAATTTTGTTTTCAATCATACAAAACATCATTCGATTTTAAAGTGTATCGTCACGGAAATGTGTGCTGTTAGTCTTGATATTAGAGTGATTTGACCTATTATACATTTTTTAGATGATGACATTATCTGTGCTTAAGCTTTGGCTTTTATTCGATATTTTAATTTTCAAGCGAGATATTAGCATTTTTCATTTTTGATATTTCACATACCCATATCTTGCTTGAAAATGAAAACTTCGAAAAATCGGCAAAGTTTAAGCACAGTTAATGTTCTTACCTAAAAGTCTTATAATAGGTAAATTCACTCTATTATCAAAACTAACAGCACACAATTGAAACTAGTGAACGACCATTTGCTATGTCGTGCGTGTGTAAGACGGAGACAACAAAATATAGCGTCCTATTAAGACGGGTGACTAAAAAAAAAATTGCATCACTTAAATAATTTATGATTAAAATCGTCTTCACATTATTATTATCAACGATTTATTTAATTAAAATAGTTATATTTCCGCAGAAAATTAAATAAGTAAATAAGAAAAATAAGAGTAGGTAATAGTGAGAGGTATGTAAATGAAAAGTGATGCTTTTCCGGTATCCACAATATATTATTACCTATGATATTTTTATGTAATACATTTTAATAGTGCATGTGAAAAATAATTCTTAACGGTTTGAAAGAAAATATAACGTCAATATTTTATTTTGTTTTTTGTTCGTCTGGATCATAATTTTATTATTATAAACGGCGTTCAATTAAAACTAAATGTTACGCTATAGAAATAAATTGTTTAGTGGATGAATTGACTGCGTTTTGAAAACAATTTCAATGTGTTTGACCAATTATTACTGTGTACATTGAAAGAGAATAATACAATTTATAGTGTTTTTATTTATGGATATTACAATTGTATTATTCGTTAATGTCAATAACAAACTTAGGTAATCATTTTAAGTTGTATAACTACTCCTCAACTAAGAAATGCGTCTAAATGCGTATAGGGTCAGAAGTCGTAATATACGTATAATAATAATCAATTTGAAAGAAAATTATATTAAATTCGTTATTATGAAAAATAATGTGTTCGAACGTATTAAAATTATAATGAGAAAGAAGGCGGGACGCAGAAATAGTTTAGTTTATAATAGAGTTTTCAAAGTATATAAGCATAGCTATATAAAAAAATCTTTTTTTATATATTATATAATTATATTAATTCTTATATTCAAATTTGAGTTTTAAAAGTAATACTAATGCATAATGTATAGAGTATAACATAAATAAAATTATTTATTATAATATTATTGTGGTGTACATTTAAATGCTATTATAACAATTTAGTTTTAATTGTAAATTGTAGGCAGGTAATCATATAAATAAATAACTACATACCTAATATGATCAACTCTTTTAATACATTTTTAGGTGTAGCTATATAAAAACTCAACATTTCGTCTTGTAAAACCAAAATAAAGTATCATACATTTAGGGTTTGTAAAAGTTATAATAACGCTATATTTGACAAAAAACTATTGAAATTTGTAAATGTAATAACATTTTAACGGAAAGCGATAATTAAAAATAATTAAACACCCCAAAATATAACAATGATTAACAAAATATATAATAAAATATCATTAAACAAAACATAAAGCATAATTTAAAATCCATCTAGTTATAAGTTATATTGGTTACCTAGAAATATTTATTTCATGCGATTTATTTTTCAACAAATTTTTTATAAACAATCTAAGAATTTTGTCATAATATTATATTCCATATCCGGGCCATCAGTTACCCGCATTAGTTATTATTTTTTAAATTCTTTAGGTATAATTAACATTTAACACTATTCTAAATACGATAAACGCAAATCTCGTACAACGATTTAATTCTGAATAATGATAAATGCAAAAATTGGGTAACGTTTTAATTGTAAATAACATTAAACGAAATTTTTTTCAAATGAGAGCCCAGATCATAATATCTCTGGAATTATTATTTCCGAGTCACCTTCACAGTATAATCAATGACCATGACCATTACATAATTTCGGGTTTTACTTGTAATGTTTAAATAATTAATGCACAGTAATATTAACTTCCTAAGTCACGATTTATGTTTAGCTTATAATCTGTAGATATGATCAGCTTATGGAATCAATATTGCAACACTACTATTATAACTGTAAGTAAAATATAATAAATTGTAAAATCAGCACATTGATTGGCAAAAATTTTCAGTGATTATATTGACCCTTGTCAACAATAATATCGATTTTAAGTATTTTTTAATCAATTACTTGTTAAATCAGTGACAACAGCGTTAAAGTATGTGCTTTAAATCATTGCATGTTATTGAAGAACACTTAAGACGGAATAAACTAAGACTTATCGAGGAGCCTGATATAAACTATTGATGACACAGCTTAAAACTTGATGGTATAGACGTATAGTGTTTTATAAGTAAAATAGATTACTTAGACTACACGTACAAGCCATTACGCACACGTACCAACACGGAATAAGACGAAAATATTTTACTAAAAATATAGTCCTGATTGATAACAAGAAATAAGTATACAAGTGTAATTCATATTGGCAACTACTTAGTCTATAATATAATATGCCTACGATATATTGTTAGCTATTATATAATATTATACTTAACTTATTATATTATATTGAATTACTATTATGTCATATTATATAGCTTAATCTACTCGACGAGTCAACAGTTTTTTTTTTTAGAAAAAATTTAATCTACAAAAAAAGACAATACGTGATCGATGACTATAAAGTAAAAAGTAGTTTGACGAGAAGCCACCTTGCAATAGTACCACTACCGCACTGACTTAACATTTTTTTTTAAATATATATTATTATATGTTAGTGTTTATACGCAACATGGCCAGGATGTTTTCAAATGATGAGTATTATAGTTTAGTGGAAGAGTTAGAGTAGAAAGTTTATCGATTTTCATACCACATTATATTATGGAGCTATTTGTTTTACAGCAGTAAGATCATGGATTTGATTGTTTTTTGATTTGTTTGGGATGACAAGCTGGAGAGAGGATACCTACGATATAAGCTATTGGGCTTCGGCTTAGGGGGTTTGTATTTTGTTAATGTTAGAGATTTTTGAGTGGAACTGTTGATTTTGGATTGTTTGTAGATAATTGGAGACCAAGTGAGGAGTTTTGATGATAACCACACCTAGATATTTTGAACTATTGTTGATAAAGATTTGTGGGGGAGTATTCTTAAAGAGTGTAAAAGTGGTATACACGTTTGCTTATATCGACAATAAAAATATTATCTAAGCACAAACGATTTAAACTTGTATTATTACAAAGGTTACTTTTTACGCATTTTGAGGCAAAAATAATTACCATGAAACTTTCGTTTAATTGGTTTATCCAGGACAAGTATACCAAAATAATTACCAAGTCACTTTAAGCAGGCTTTCTGCTAGCTTAATATGGAAAGGTAAGTTTCTCAAGTTGAAATTGTCTGAGCAAGAAGCTTCTATAATACATTGTTCAATAATAATTTATTCAATTTTTGTTCGAAATACTTTATACCACTTGGCACTTACTGGTTCGTTAACATCGTACCTATTAAATTACGTAAACATTAATCTTGCGGATCAACATAGTTATTTACGGTGGCATTAAATGTCCATAATTATTTATTGCGCTGCTAATAATTTTGAAATATTAAAAATAAAATTTAATTTACATCGAATGTTAATTTAAATGTTGTCTTAACTCACATGCGATAGACAATTTAACCCGACTAGTCAAAAATTAAAAAGAAATATTTTAAATAATTATAATCGTTAATTCAAATTGTTTCTTAATACATTACTCTATAACACTGTATGCTATAATTTTAATGATTTATGTAACACATATTTACACAATATTTTTAAAACTTTTAAATGATCAATAATATTAATTATTGAAAAATATGTTTTATAAGGATTAAATATTTTGATAATGGGAATTCCCGGAAGTTCTTAAAAATCGATGGTTGCTATTTAGATAGTTATAATATTACACCATAATGGTTTAAAAGATCACCCGTTTTACAAAAAAAAATATTAAAATAATTTCTACACAGAATTCATGTCTAGATTAGCTAGTACCTACTACTTTGGGACTTGTCAAATAATATTACGTTTGTATTTAGGTGGAACATACGGGACACGGGTATTTGTGATTATAGATTGTTTACCCATTGCTTCAGATTTAGGATTTCATGTATTTTCACACTCAGTAAATTGGAATGTATCATGCGTTTTCTCACATATACTCTGACGTATTTATGGTGGTTCATTTCTCAAAACCCAGCCAATACATTATACTTAAATATACTATAATACTTTATAAGTCATCTTGTTTTTGACGAAAACGCATTATTATTATTAAACAGAACGTGTTAGCGAGTTGTTTGAGTCTCAAGTGGCCAATGTGCATATGGCCAAAGCGTGTGCACCCCTCGACTAGTTTAAATGTGCATACCACCACCAACTTTGTAACGTTCTTGGTATAATTTAATTAAATTTTCAGGATGCTTGTGAACTTCCAGAAAAGTCTATTTTTTTAATTAACCAAACGTGCTGACTTCTTGAAAACATTTTATTATTTCGTTTTCATTACAATGGTCCTGCTCTCAAGCCGTGGAATTCAAATCGTTGCCCGGTTACCTACCAGTTATGTAAGTTCACAGGGGTCTTAACAACCCTCGCAGTAGTATTAAATACGTTTATTATTACAGTTATTGGGTTTTTATTTTAAAACATTAGACGATACTGTTTCTGATCTGTAATGATATTTTCTCTTGCCTTTATAATACAAATAACAGTACCTATATAAAAATAAAATAGAATATTTAAAAAAAACCGAGGATGTAGCTCTGCTATACATCTGTACCTATACTAGGTTTCGAGTGTATCTCTTTACCGAGCAGGTATAATGGTTGTGTTTAACTTCAATTCAATGATAATTCATTATTCATACGAAAACCACTTTTGAACGGACACAATGTATCAGCAACTATTTATATAATTTATTCAAATAACTATTACTTAGAAAAATGAATCATTTTTTTGTGCTATAAAAAGTGCCCTCAGACACAAAAAAAAACCATATATAATTCTGAAACCAAAACATTAATTGCTGCACTTAGAATCAAAAAGAGATAAATAGTTTTTTAACGAGTCTATGATGTTAGATAACTTAAGACTAAATCTGTAATACGTATCCATTAAAGTATGCAGATGATTATAATTCATATAAAAATGTTTGAAAAAAAAAAGCGAATACCACAATACCAACGAGTAATATTATTTATTTTAATGACGGCGACGATAAAAACAAACAAAAATAAATAAATATATATAGAAATATTTATAATATATTATATTAGGGAAAGGTCTTGGAAACCAAATGTTGGAACTCGTCTCGCTTCGCTCACCTCATTTCAAAAAGAGTAGTATTGTATTGATATTTTAAATTTGAATGCAACGGTGAAAACTGCACTCGAACGATGGTTTTTAATAGATCTCGTGGGATTATTAAACTACTGTCATTATATTTTTCAAATGTGTAGGTAATAATTATTATTACGGTCTATGAATAATGAATATCATTCATATGTATAATATAATTATATTAAATATGTTATTTTATACTACAATAGGATACGCCATATATTAATTACTTAAATCATTGGTACATTTTATCATAAATATATCGAATTTACGAAAGAAAAAAAATCAAATTCAAATTATACATTCTTATCATAGAACATAATATTTTGTTTGACGTTTATATGTATGATTATATAATGCAGGTTTATTTTTTTGTTGTGTTAAGTATATAATATATTATAATATATGAGAACTAATAGTTTTAATA
>WHPZ01584719.1:0-17546 GCA_016617965.1 Macrosiphum rosae | reverse complement strand
TTATTTAATATTTGTTATAATAGGTCATAGTCTCTTAATATTAACTATGTAGTTGCAATGGGAGAAATTCGGTGAATAGTTTTACACTTTTACTACATTACACATCATAAGGCAGAGACAACAAATTTCACAACTGTGTTAACTTAAAATACACAGGGTGTTGTGTTAAATCATCAAATGGAACAAAAATAGTCCTTGGGACCATAGTCGAATTATCAATAATAAGGGTGATAATTTCCATGTTTGTGTTTTTTTGTTTGATTCATAACAATGTTCATATCTGCTAAACCGTAGGTACTACAATTAATTTGAATACATTGATGAAAAGCTCATGAAATTGGGATTAGGAAAACATATCTTACAAAGTTCTCACTTGATTTTTTGCTTAAAAAGAATAACACACATTTTTTATAACTTAAAAATGTCAAAATTTTAAAAAAATCAGTTCACCAAGTTTTGTATTTATTGCTTCGAATTTGTTTACGTTTTTCCCGGTTTTTCTACGCATCAGGTGGAATAGCAGCCCTTCAGAAAGGTTTGACTAAAAAATTGAGTACACTGTTGAAAAGCTTATAACATTTTGAAGTTTTTTTGAAATTTGGGCCCACCTGTTTAAAAAAAACTGTTGTAGGATAAAACTGAAATTTTTTAAAATTTCGACATTTTAAAGTTATAATAACGTGTGTTATTCTTTTTACCCAAAAAATCAGGTGGGAACCTTGTAAGATATGTTTTTCTAATCCCAATTTTATGAGCTTTTCATCAATATATTCAAATTAATTGTAGTACCTAGTACCTACGGTTTAGCAGATATGAACATTATTATGAATCAAACTTGCATTTAGCAAAAAAACACAAACATGGAAATAATCACTCTTATTATTGATAATTCGATTATGGTCACATGGACTTTTTTTGTTTCATTTGAGGTGTAGAAACACCTCAAGAAGTTTGGCACATTTATCGTGCAACATCCTGTATATTATAGTTTAATATAATCATTATTGAAATATTAGCTATAATGTTAATTTATCAGCTTATTATATTTAAAAAAATATCCTCATCTGATGTATAAATATATTTTATTAAAACTGTGAATTATATTAGACAGTAGTATAATAATAACAAGAAATAAAAAATTATATTTTCTAAATGCTTTCAGGATGTATCAAACTGGATGGATACAAATTGGAAACCTTTGAATAAAAATAATTTATTTGTAAGTCATTCACATTACATTTTGAAATGTATTTCTAAAGATTTAACAACAAAATCAGATATTAATTAAAATTTACCACAACAATAACTTAAAATACCTATATTAAATTTACATAATACATTATATTTTGTGGTCATTAATAACTAGTTAGCATAAAAAGAAACAATATTTTAATCACAAAAAAGGTTTAAATTACAAAATTAAATATACACTTTAAAAATCCTTCTTAAAAATATAATTTGTTGTTAAATCGTAATATGTATTAATAACAAATTATACTTTTTTATGCCGATTGTGTGGTCAAAAATTTACGGTTGCTAATTATATTACATAATATGGAAGTATCTATCTAGAACTATGATTCAATAATTTATTAGCATACAAATGTAAAGTATTGTAAAAGATTCAAATGGTAATAGTAAATAAAATACTCCTATATTGTTTTACTACCACACCCTAATTCACTCTAAAACAAAAATATTGAATCATAGATGTTGTTTAAAGAAACAATTTTCAATCTAGTCTTATTTTATTTTTATTAACCTTTTTTTTTTTGTTATTCTTTACTTTAAATCCATTATTCATGGCAATTGTATACAATGATTCTGTTATTGATTCATTTTAATGTTTTTTTACTTTTGGAGTTTGTTTAAAATTTTAAATAATATGAAATAATTTTGAAAAGAAACAACTTTATAATTTCTTCGCTATTTTCCAAAACACAAAATATCTTATATAGGAACATTTTGAAATTTTGATTCGTTCCATATTATATATTTTTTACACTAATTTTATGATATGTGAAAGGTTTAGTTTAAAAAAAGTATTAGATACTTTATTTTTTGTTTAAAATGTATAATAATAATAAAAGAAAATGTTATTTAACATACCTATTTAAAAATTTGATAACCATAAGAAAGATGATTGAAAGTTACCAAGGTACATTTTTCATTTAATTTATTTATTAATTACTATGTTACAATATCAGTGTTGTACACTTTCATTTATTTTTCTAATTCATACTTAACTAAAAAAATTAAACATAATAAAACAATCTTCATATTCGAATAGTATTTGCTAATTTCAAGTTGAATTTTTACTTAATAATAAATCACCAAGATCAATTTTTTATGCAATGATCAATCCAATTGCTTTAAAATAAAACATTTGTTTTCAATAATGATAAAAACAAAATATTTATATTGTATTATGTTAGCAAAAGTGTTCCTACCACAAACTATATAACTATGTGGTTCTACTTATATGACGAGTGCAACTCAAAAAAAGCACATTTTACTAATTAGACTGTGATAACATCTGTTAAAATATGTACAACATTATAGTGTTTAGGCAATTAGAACTGGCCGTGACTAGAACGGACCATCAAAGAGTTGTTAATATTGTTAAAAATAATATTGTTGAAATGTGTCTATTAAAATATATATATAATATCATATAAATGTAAAAGAACATGATTTTAGAAATTTTTGATTAATTAAGATCTAAACTATTGTGATGTTTAAAAAGATCATTTCTTATGTTGTTAATGTAGGTTAATTGTCTATAACCATTTTATAAAAGAAGTAAGAACTGTAACAATTGTTTTGTTAATATTGTTAAAATTGTTACAATGTATTTGTGTGAATATTTTTCAACAGTAACACAAGTAACATAACAAAACTATGACTGAACGAATATGATGAAAACAATTCGTAATAGATTATACTTGTTATCATAAAAAAAAATTTTTTCTGTGATCGATAACAAAAATATTAAAAGAACGTATTCAAAATCTTAAAAAATCCTTTGTTTTTAACCAACTTAAACTCATCGAAACAAAGGAATACGCACTGATTTTGAATTTATTTTATTTATTTTTATTATATTGTTATCCAGTATTCATATTGGATTTTTAGTAAATTAATTACTATTTTATTCTATTTATAGTCCATATGTTGATATTATGTTTTAAAAATTATATATTAATAGTCAGGAAATAAAATAAAAACATTTTGTTTTTAATTTGTATTTAATATTTTAAAATACACTTATATTGGCTATTAGTTATTTAGAATATACTATATTTATATTACCTATATTAGTATATATAACCTATATCTTTATAAAAAATTAATAACCAACATATTATTATTGTTAAAAAATAAGTTATTATACCTTCAGACAAGTATTGTACTCTTAGTATCCTAATAATGTTAAAAAAAATTTATTTGTGTATTCACTCATGTATTCTTGTGCTTGTGTTATTTGTTATATCTTTAGCTAATTAAATGGTTTATAATATTAAACTAATGTCTTCTTAACAGACAACAAAAATAATAAATTTTTTATACTTATTAAAGTAATTTTTATAACAAATACAATGTTAAACTTATATGGCAGTAATAAATATTTTATTGGACTATAATTTAAGAGGACGCTACCCATACATTTATTGTCTCCGTCTTACACACGCACGACATAGCAAATTGTCGTTCACTAGTTTCAATAGTGTGCTGTTAGTTTTGATACTAGAATGAATTTACCTATTATAAAACATTTAGATAAGAATATTATCTGTGCTTAAGTGTTGCTGATTTTTCGAAATATTCATTTTCATGCAAGATATGGCTATGTGAAATATCAACAATTAAAAATGCTTATATCTCGCTTGAAAATTAAAATATTGAATATAAGCCAACGCTTAAGCACAGATACCTAATGTTATTATCTAAAAAAATGACAATAGGTCAAATCACTAATATTAAAACCAACAGCACACTATTGAAACTAGTGAACAAAAATTTGGTATGTCGTACGTGTGTAAGACGGAGACAATAAATGCATGAGTAGTATCCTCTTAAATCTATCTTGAAAAATAGTTTTTGTCAGTATTCGATCATTTGTAAAATGTTATATGTTAAATAAAATTATATCTTTAAGATTTTATTATTCCCCTACTTAAAGATAAAAAATTCCATTTTCGTGTGCACTTGTACAATTTAATTTCTGTTAAAAACGGTTTTATAGTTTTATTTTTTTTTTTAATCTAATTTCAAGCGTTATTATTAGTTTAACTAGATAATTATTAATGTAGTAATGTACCTACTCCACTGCCCCAACATCAAAATATAATTATCCTCAGGTAAAACAAACTTGAAAAAATACTATAAAATATGTTTTAACCAAATGCTAGAATTTAAATTCATGTTTATTGATGTTATTATATTATGTAAGTTGTATTATTATTATTATTATTATTATTATTATTTAATTTTATCTTATTTTAATTTTATTAGAATCAAACTTGTTCTTATAATCTATAATTGTTAATTTTTATTAAACTTTATTTATGGGTTCATGGTTTGATTGATCATGGTAAAATATAAGTGATCAACACAATATATTATTCCAAAAAAATTTACATAAATAAGTGATCAACACATTATATTATTCAGAAATAATTTATATATATAAGTGTATTCATTACAAATTATTGTAAAATAGAAAAAAAAATCATTAAATATATTATGATTCAAATTGTACGTTCTAGTTTTTTCACTAAAAAATTGTGTATATGTGTATTGGCGTATAGCCATTTTATAAATAATAAGTTTGTTTAAAATTACTATCCCAAACTCCTTTCCGGCATAAATCTGATTTGAATTCTGAAATAACCAGCATTATATTTGTTGAAAAATGATTTCCTATTCCCATCACTCATCAGTTAGTACCTATTAACTTGTCACTACAGTAGTACAGTACTACTAACACTATGTAGTATAGTATTATAATATTGTGGTTCCCAAACGTGTTTCCCATCACGGCGCACAATTATTTGTTATTATAATTTACGGCACACTTTGGATACACATTGTCTATTTCCCAAAAATAAGTACTTATCAGGTACATTTAATCTTTCAATTGTCTGCTATCTAGTACTATTATATATAAGTATATTATTTTTTTTCAATATCATACAATATTTTATTCTATTGCATATTTGTATGAAACATTAACGTTCAAACCTGTTAATCGTCCTGCTAGGTAGTGTTAAAATAAAATTATTTCTTACGGTACACTTAAAATTTCACAACACGGCCTTTGGGAAACACTAGCTGTGAGTGCCTCTAATCGCGCGTGTGTTGACAGTGCCATATTCAAACAATTATGGGCATTTGACCCTAATTTATTAAATATATTAACAACTTCTTTTTAGAATATTCAGCCTCTAAGACTAGAACTTAATAAATATATGTAAATAACAGTATAACACTAACGGCAATAATTTTTAATTATATTACTTCTTTATACACATAATACACCATATACGAACTACTAAGGTCTAAGTTACTAGTATAAGCTCCAGGGGGGTATTTGGGAGGTCAGCTGACCCACAGTTATTTTCCCAGTTAAATGTGGCCTCTCGAAATGGCAAACTACATAAACATTTTTTTATGTTGATAACTACGAGTAGGTACTAGGTATCATGATAAATGAAAAATTCAGTTAATAAGAATAATACTACCAACTATTAATAATTATTTATTATAATCATTATTGTTTAAAAATGATAGTATGTAATATGTATGTATTACTAATTAAAATTAAAATTATACAATTTATATGTGCCCCCCCCCCCCTATCAAAATATCGAAGATCTGCTGTTATGATTTAGGGGTATATACAACCGTGAAGACAGAGTATTGAAGTAAAATAGCGCGTACGAAATCGTGCTTAAACTTATCAACTTATAATGTACCTAACACAAGTATAAAAATATGTTGTACCTACGTAACAATATATTATATAAGATTTTATGAAGTTGACATTGATGAAAATGATAGGTATAGAAGTGGAATACCGTTCATTACATCTAGTTAACCAACAAGTTACAAGTGTATGACAAAACTATTGAAACTGGAGTAACTGGACCTTTAAAATTAAATGAAGTATTGAAGTTCATAATATCCGAGACATGATTTCTTCTTATCCAAATTGATCTATATACTTTGTATAAAATATTTTATACACTTCCAGTCAGCAGTGCAACTGCAGAAAGAAGTCTTAGCCGTATAAAACTTCTCAAAACATGCATTATCTCATCTATGACTGAAGATCGGCTATCAAATTTGGCCATATTGAGCATAGAAACACAGAACAAAATTGTTCTGTGATAGAAAGCAACATAGCTCAAACCATTGATTTTGATAACGTAATAAGCACATTTGCACTGATGAAAAAGCGCAGAAAATTATTGTAATGTTCTAGTTCTTTACCATTATTTTTATGTAAGTATTATAAAATATAAATTTTATAAATGTATTATTATTGACTTTGGTATTTTATTAGAATTTAGAACCACCTTCTTATCTCTTGGGAAAATGAAATCAGTCATTTAAAACTAAAATAAAATAAATATACTGCAAATATACGTATAAAAATAAAATAATAAATGTGTATAATCCCTGCTAATGATTTAAATATTTCAGGTAAATTTTTTAATTGAATATAAATTTGAATGCATTAAATAAAAATAAAAATAAATTAAATATAGCTTTAATACTAAAGCTTGTAAGTGCATTTTACATTTTACTTAAAAATTTGTTATGGCTCATGTAATATAGTTATATTGAATGGTGGTATCAAAATGTGATGTATTATGTAGGTATTATCAATTATGTATATTGTATCTATAATAATTTGTATTATGTTATTTATGTATAAAATAACTTTTCAAGCGAAATCCAACTATATGGTCAATGACTGCATAACATAAAGTACCTACCTAATTTAAACAATCGATATTGATTGTGTTTATCGTAATTATATGGGTAGCCATTGGCGGCAGGATATAGGATTATTTGAAGCAATTTAGCTATTGCTTCATGTCTGAAATGGGTGGGTGGATGTATAAATAATAAATATATATATATAATCTACGATACCTCAACACAAATTACATTCCAAATATTATAATTATAATTATTAATGGCCTCTGCTGCTAATTTTGGTTCAATGAAGGGTAGTAAAAATATTTAAAATATAGGTACAATATGCTTCAGTCTCCACATTTTCGCACCACCACTGTAGGTATCCAAGTAGGTATCTATACCATCACTCATCAGCCGATTAGAGTAAAAAGTGAAAAGAGTGCAAAACTGCAAAATGCTAATTTGTTGATAAACATGTTTAAATTCTAATTTATACCTATAATGAGTATAATGTTATAATAGTATAATGTACACTACTACTGTAGTACTGTAGTGTAACACTAGCTACGTTTTATAATAATACCTAATATAGAATTAAGCAAATATTGAAATTGAATCATTTTGACCCTAAATTTTTATTTGATAGGTGGATCGTAGGCATGCGCGGCTTCAGAGACTCATTAGGGGGGGGGGCATTTTTTACCCATCACTAAATTGCAGAAGGGGCTTAGAGAGTATCCTAACCTGGAACGATTATTTTTAAAATAGGTACTTGAGGCCCAGGTTTTTCGTGGTAATGTTATTACATTATGCTATATTATGCCATGATACATCGATAGTCGATATGTGTATTGTGTATACATATTACATATATTATATTTATAATATTATGCTTTATCTAAGGACTAAATATAGGTACATAGCCGTCCTTCGAAAATTTAATTTTTGAATTATTTTGAATTAGATACCTTTAAGTTTAAATAAATGTTATTATCTTTATATTCATAAACAGTTTTACTATTTTTTTCAGAACATTTCTCAATACGTTATTTGTAGGTATAAAACAGTAAGCTGACTGACTGATCTATCAACCCACAGCTCAAACCATTGGACGGATCGGGCTGAAATTTGGCATACAGATAGATATTATGATTTAGGCGTCCGCTAAGAAAATATTTTTGGAAATTCGACCCCTAAAGGGGAAAATAAGGGATTGTGCAAAATATAATAGTGGCGCCATCTATCAAGCAATATCTAATTTAAATATACAACATTGGTTTTAAAATACAAAATGTACCTACTATTGATATTTGGAATAGTGGTTCCTTTAATGATCTAGATGTGCAATAAGAAAGGATTTTCTGATATTTATATTTTAAAGAGGTGATCAAACAGGAATCTTAAGATTCACTGTGGAAATTGAAACTTTTTTTTGTTTATTAATGCATTAATAAACAAAAAAATGTTAACCATGGTTGCCTTTGGTTGCTTGTTACATTATATAATAGTTATTTAACAAATCTAGGTACAATTACGCCGATTTAAACGAAATAAAATTATTATATAATATAATTATTTCGAAATAAAATGAAATAAATTTAAACAAAACAACCCCCAAAATATATTAATCAATAAATATTAAACACTCCTAAAAATTCGGGATGATCAACTATGACTTCAATACTATTTTAGGTACACTGTATAAACATTTTTTTCAACTACAATGATATACTTATATAGTAGGTAATATAGGTTTTTTTTATCAACCACCTTGCTGTGTCCGCAATCTACCGCAGGATTGCCTACCTACCTGATAAGTGACAAATGATAATATACTGTTCACACTTCACATATGACCAGTGGGATATTTGTCCAGGGCCCCGCGCTTGTTAAAGGGCCCCGTGATTTTTAATTATCATCTTATCGCCGTATTATAGAAGGGGACAAAGCTATATTCTTAAAATATTTATTTGATTATCTAACATAAATTCAGTTGGTCATTAATTGAGTATTAATTGACCGCAGTCCGCTTTGTGCAGTTCAAGTATTTTTTAATTGATGATTTTATGTAGTTGTTAAAATAAATGTAAATTAATAAAATAACCAGCCCTTATGAATTTATTAGCCTACGATTTTCCACTCAAAGGTTTAACTGAAACTCACGCTACGCCACTAATTCTGTGCTGAGCGAGGTTTCATCGGGAGGAATCGCACTCGAATGTGTTGACTCCGTTTACACAAGTAGGTAAGGTAAAGTGGGGTAAGTGTGACGCAAAAATGAAAAGTTAATTTTGAATTTGACAATACTTTTTACAAGAAAATGGTTATGAATCAGCCAAAATCAAATCAAATGAATTAGCAGTTTTAGTTGGCACAGAATCAGTCTTCAAAAAATGTAGACTTAGAAAAAAAAAGAAATTATTTGATTATGAAGCTAATGATGAAGTTATTGAAAATGAAGAAGAACATTTTAAAATAACATATTTCTTTGTCATATTAGATCAGGCTATTAAATCATTGGATACACGTTTTAAACAACTGGAATCGTATTCAAATAATTTTGGTTTTCTATACCACATTGGTAAATTAAAAGATATGCAAGACGATGAACTAATGAAGTGCTGCAAAGACCTACACTTAGTTCTTTCGGACGAATCTTCCAAAGATATAGATGGACAGGATTTATTTGCGGAAATCGTAATTTTTCGATCTTTAGTTGACGAAGAAGTTACACCTCTTCAAGCTTTGGCAGAGTTAAAAAAAATTGGTGGATCATTTCCAAATATTACAGTAGCAATACGAATAATGTTGACGATACCAGTAGCATCGGCTTGTGTAGAAAGAAGTTTTTCAAAACTCAAAATAATTAAGTCGTATTTAAGAAATTCAATTGGACAAGACAAATTATCGGACCTTGCGTTGCTCTCAATTGAACAAGAGATATCCTAATCAATAAATTATGAAGAAGTCATCAATGCCTTTGCTCAGAGTAAATCGAGAAAAAAAATATTTTAATATAAAATTAATATGTTCTTACTTCAATTGAATATTTATATATTGTTGTTGTATGTACCTAATTAGTTATTATTTTATTATTTGTAAATAACTTTGTGTTAAAAAAAAAGAATAAGAATAACCTAATATTATTAAAGTGTTTAAAATTCGACAAAAAACAGTACTTTTTTTAAAATCCTGATTTAAAAAAAAGCTAAAATTTCACCCCTCTCTGAGAACCTAAAGGCTATTACCTATGTCCAGGGCCCCGCAATACCTAGCGCCGGCACTGCATATGACATATCCATAAGTGAGTTTCACGGGCAACGCCACGCGCGATGGCTAAAAATTAAAAGATAATATGATTTTTCTTCCATATGCACAGCGAGTTATACCCAAAAGCAGTTAACTTAAACCAATCAACATTTTTTGGGTTATTCAGCTAGTATTTTATATAATTTTTATTCATGGCATAGAATATTAGAAGGTACCATAATAATATTATAATATATAAGTATGGTACACCGTATAGGTACCTAATCAATAATCATAGCCACTAGATAGGTATAAAAAATGTATTATTACATCGTTCTATTATATTGAATTGTGTTCATATATATTTTACTATTGATCGACTTAACCACATAAAATATTCAACATAAATATATTTGTTTGCTTAGTAATAATTTCTTCATAAAACCTAAATGCCAAATGATTATTTTATCAAGGTCAAAACTCTAAATCGATATCTTTTGTTCTTTTATTTTTCATATTATAGGTACGTAGTAATGTAGTATTCTGATCTATAGATCGTATCACCTCATCGTCAGTTGTTAATTACATATAGTCTATAGGTACGCGTATTTAGTGTTTACAATTTACATACCTACCTAATTGTCTTATCTTTCGATTTTTCTCAAAATATTATTTTTAATACCTCATAAATTGTATAAAATATCTGATTAATTGTTCA
Organism: Macrosiphum rosae; assembly: GCA_016617965.1. Taxonomy (NCBI): domain Eukaryota; kingdom Metazoa; phylum Arthropoda; class Insecta; order Hemiptera; family Aphididae; genus Macrosiphum; species Macrosiphum rosae. The sequence goes on along the minus strand of WHPZ01584719.1, from coordinate 6,649 downwards.
TTCTTAATTGATTACCTTTAATATCGTACATAACTGAATATATGAGGTATATCTACTATTTAGAGGACCTCACACAACGACGTGTTGTCTCCGTCTTAAGACCGTACAATATAAACAATTTTATACTTTTACCTAAACTTTAATATTACTTATTAGAGTCAGTTGACTTATTATCAAACTTATAGGTGTTATTTGTAAGTAGGTAATTACAATATTTTTATTTTTAAGCGAGTTGTGATCATTTTTAATTACAATACTTTACATACTTACTCTTAATTCGCTTAATGCTGAAATATTAAAAACCTATACACAAACACAGATTTCATTCTTAATTTTAAGTTTAATAATAAGACAATTATTCACTCAAAGATAACTCGGTCAGTGGTTGTGACGTCCTCTTATTACTAGTGAGGACGAGGACAACATACTACCTGGCATCTATTGAGCTATAGACTATAGTCATAACTCCCTTTCAAATTAAAAGATCAGAAATTAACCATCATAAATAATAGATACTATTTTTACCTAGGTACCTTTAAATTTTAAAACAGGTCGATTCACTCAATATTCTAATATTAAAACAAATGAAACTAACGAGTGCTGTTCGTAAATTGACTACCTAAGGGAAATTGGTATAATTATAATGCTTTCAAACGTGGGTGTGACTGCAACGTCCTCCAAACGTTTTCCAATTTTTAATTTTTTTTTCTTTATTATTATATACACAATATGTACATCATGGGTTCAATATAGAGTATTAGTTGAGATAAATATAATACATGAAAAGGCTTGATAAAAGCAGCCACCCAGTGATGACACTTGAAAATTGAGGTTATATATTAATTTATATATATATATATGTGAATTTATTTATTTATTTGTTTTTTATATTATAATATTAAGTTAGCATATCTCTACACCAGTTGCGTTTTAAACGCCTTGGATGATTATCCGGAATAACAATTGCTGAAAGAACTTTAATTAAAGGATTGGAATGAGTTGCAAGCCGATTATGGAATCTTTTATAATAAGTGACTGCATCTTCTTTTACAGTTTTCATTTTCAGGTCCGTGTGATGGGTATGATTAGAAACATAAGAGGGGGAGTTCGTTAATTTTCTTAATGTAATATTTTGAAAAGCCTGAATACGATTTGTATTTGATTTTTTTGCTTTTCCCCAGAGTTGGAGACCATAGATCCAAATGGGTTTGATGAGGGATTTATACATTAGTAGTTTTATATTAAGGTTGGTGTGTTTGTTATTGGCTAGTAAAGATTTAAGCATACGAAGTCACAGAATTAGTTGAAGTTTTTTTTACACGTGTATGTTGGTCTATGTTAGTCTACGGTCAAGGGTTAAGCCAAGATATTTTACTGTTGGAGTAGACGGAATTTGAGTGCCATAGATAGTGACTGGTGGACAGTGTCCTAGCTTAAGGGTAAAAGTTGTGTGATTAGATTTGGTTTGGTTTACCTTAAACCTCAAATTTTTATACCATGTTTCCATAAGGGATAATTTTAAATTTAAATAATTTATTATACATTATAGGTATTCGGATTAAATGTATTTTTTGGATTCAAGGATAATTACAAGTAACGACGCTATAGATGAATACAAAGTACAAACCACAAACATGATGATGTACCTATATATAGTCGTACCTATATAGAGTATTATAGACGTATAGTATAATGTACTTATACAATATTTTTTATCCCAAATTCTGGAATAATGGACATTTGTTTAGTTTTATATAAAAAATCAAACTATGTTTAATTGGTCAGTATTATTATACATTTTATTATATTAGTCAATCATATATATACAGAGAGGTACTAAATATAGAGATTTTAAAATAAAAGTGATATTTCAATTAGGCGAATTAAAATCATTTTTTTTATTTTATAACTATTTTAGATTCTGAGTGAAGCGACGATGTAGGTACCTATATTGATTTTACAGTGATGTGTGTTTTACTGTTTTTTTTTATTTTTCCATTTGTGTATGTATACGATAAATAGTCGAAATAATGCTTAGATTTTCATCTTCGGCATCTTTTATGGTGAGAAAGTAAATTTAGTTGGTACTTTTGAGAGGTGACACTGGAAAATTCTCAGTAATTTGAAACGCGTTGGAAATAACAAGAAAAACAATTAAGGAAAAACAGTAATTTTTACTCAAAAGTAGTTTTAGATGCCTGCAAAATCGATTTTCCTTTTTAGGTGTAACTAAAATAAAAAAACTGTAGATAGGTACATAGGTATAATTGTTTTCGAATGTTTATACTAGCATTTTCTATACATCTTAAAATATTTAAAATATTTTTGGCATAAGACATTTTTGATTATTAATTATTCTTGAAAAAAAAAAGTATAGATATTTTAAATTTAAACTTGAACTATGGAGAATAAAACTAAACCACAAAAAGTCAGTGCACACGACCTTTACGCTAAAACACGGATTTTGTCCACCTGTATCTGTGGACAACATACCTATTACACCGTCTGACACCGTTAAATACTTAGGGTTGACGCTTGACAAAAGACTAACTTGGAAACAGCACATAAGGTCCAAAAGACTAATTTTAAACACTCGCTCTCGCTCCCTCAAACACATCTTATCAAAAAATAAGTTGCTGTAAAAGGTAACGGCTAACGAGTGTGTAATGAATGTGTTAAATTTCAATTAGATATTAAATCGTTTCATACGAAAAATGTTTCTGAACGGAAACGGTCTGTCCACCTATGGTTATATTATTTCCAACTTTCCAAGGATATTTTATTCTATATTTATTTGCTATTAGTAATACGGACTCAATACGGTAGGTTAAAATAATTTTTTCCAACAAAAATGTATATACTACATACCTTCATTGAATAATAATTTATGGTTCTGTAATAAGTAGAACAGCTAGTATGAAGATTGAAGATACGTTGTATAAATAACTCAAAAGTAATTTTGTGAAATTTAAACTATTAACGCTTATAAAAGAAATTATGACTGTACGTATTATCGATCTATTTTAATTGCTTACAAGAAAATAAGTTAAGTTATATTTAAGTAATTTATTTAATAAATAATTATTAATTAAGAATATTAAACTAATAAACTGATCCCTATCATAATGTTAATTTATTTTTAGTAACATATTCACATGCACATATTATAATGTTTGCATAATAATATAGTCACATTCACATAGTTAGATACCTACTACTGCACAGATCATTGTAAAATGTAAATTGTTGAATTTTTTTCAAAAAAACATTTTTTTTTTTTTATTGACCAATGGCACCAAAATCCATTTGGTGGTTTTTCAACTGCGGGGGAGGGTACTATAGGTTGGGTTAACACGTGTGTTTTTGCAGAATTTTGAATTGGGCACAGATAGGTTTCTACCATGCCCGGTCGGGGGATGGCGGCCTCAATAAAAACACATTTTATTCTTTAACACATTTTTTTTAATTTAAATGGGATGATACCAATAATAATTTAATAGTTATTACATTAGTAAACTTAAATCTATTTGGTAGACTGTGGTGACAGTAATATAATCACAAAAACAAATAAGAGAATTATAAAATAATAATTATAATAATATCTAGGATAATAATACAAATAATAATATCTCAATATAATAATAAATACATGTATATGATAATATGTGTATACTGAATATCTATTAAAAATGTTATATCCCCCCCCCCAAAAAAATCCTAGATACGCTACTGCTGTACCCCATTTTTTTTTTGAATTTGTAAAAAAAATTTTACAATTCTGAAGAATGTCTATAAACGATGATTATTTGACTGTCTTATCATTTAAATTACTATACAGCTGAGTCCCTATAATTCTAACTTCTCAAACATCGATAACTACTGAAAATCTTGATAACTATAATCATTATCTTATCAAAGGCGAAACTAGAGGGGGGCCAAAAAGTCTTAGCACCCTCAAGTTCAAATTTAGCTGCCCTTGGTTAATAAAACTAACTAAAATTATAAAATATTTATTTGAAAAGTGCATGTCATAACTATATGACTTGACTACTTGAGTCATAATATTAAATCGTTATAATATAAATAACGAAGAGCCTCGGATATGTGAGGTATTTACAATTATAGCACCCTACGATTTAGAGGTTTAGTTGCGCCTTGAGCCTATGTATATCTTATCTCTTGAAGTTTTTATCTACCTGTATAAGTTATATTTAAGTATATAACTCTAGAAATACATAAGTCAAATTAATTTTATCCCTTATGAGATTTGAGTAATTGAAACCTACACAGCATAACTCGTGACTGATTTCACATAATTTTATGTTACCTACCTTGGCTATCTTAAAAATATGTAGTGAGTAAGATACTAAGAAGTAAGAAGTATATCATAAAAGTCAGGGCTGTGAGTTTAATAGGTACAGCAAATAACCTAAAAATGCATTTAAAATGTTTTAAATATAGGTTATAAGTAGTTATAACTATAAAAAAGATCGAATATCAAGTCTTATTGAAAATAAACCATAAAAAAAGTAAAAATTAAGTAAAAACCATTTCATTTATTTTGAAAAGTGCTTAAAAATGATGAAAAGTTATATCTATATAACCTGTTAAATAAAATAAAATTCATAAAATGTGTGTTAAAAAAAGTAAAAAAAACAAAAATTGTTAAAAAAAATACTGTAAAATGCTCGATAAAATAAAATGACCTAAAAAGACAAAAATGTCTACATAGTAAAAAAAATTACATGTTTATTAATTAATATATCCTCACCGTTTAAAATGTTTGTGTACGTTTGGGAACCAATGCATTTTTTTATATATAATTTTATCAATAACGTCGATCTCCTGCAGTTATATAGTGGTGTTATAACCACACTATAGCTCTGCACACCTACAATACCACATTGAGGTCTAATTGACCTTGTTTTTCGTGTTCATGGTTACCAAAAGTTGGAACGATCAAAACATTCGTGTTCAACGAACAATTGCTTTACTTTAATTTTTTATCATTTTATAAAAAAAAAATGGAGGTCGTTCAAGCATGCTGCATAAGTCGATATATTATTATATATTCTATTATGTTATTGTCACCATAAAACACACACACACACACACACACACTCACAACACACATATATATAAATAAGATATAGATATTAATATTATACGCGATTATGTAGGTACGGTTATTTTTTCAAACCGAGTACTGGATATCGGAGAGTCAGCATTACATTTTACTCGAATGACGCAACTATACTGTATATATAGATAGATAAACATTTCTGGAGAAGAATAAATTATATACGAACGTCGTTCTATAAGTTCTAAGAATTATTATTATATCAATCATCGTCACGTCATGTATGTGTACGGTAGATTTTCGGGGGTGTTATTATACATGCCTGTTCGGCTGTTCTTACTATATGTAGGTACCTATATATAATATACCAAAATAATATTATAATGTAAAATTTCGATTTACTAATATAATGATTATAATGAGATACTCATAACCAGATAACTCCATATACCATATACAACGCAATTATTTCCTCATAAGCTTGATAGCAAACAAATCTCAATATAGACACATTTCTGAAAATGACTCTTATGAGGTTCTCTTTTAATTCAGAATTTCTCATCAGTGCCCCCAGGAACCGTAGTCCATATAATATATGACCATATATCACTATATAACTGCTAAGACTCTATGTCTGAGTAAATAATTTATAAATATCAGTATTCAATGTACATTATTGAATGTCTATGATATGGCCGATGGGCACATCAATTGATAAATATTTTATACATATCTTTATGACACGGCACCCCCCATTGCGAATTTTGGGTCCAAACCCGGGGCGATCGTTTGTGCTTCGTTAGTGCTTTTTATCCCGTCGTTAGTGCTTCATCCCTTCCAAAGTTATTCGCATTTCGTACAGGGGGGTGCTGGGGACATGCCTGTGATACTAAATATTTATATATAAAACTCAGATTTAAGTAATTTAATCTCTAAACTACTAGATTTAACTGCAATGCATCAAAGGATCATTTTTACCTCTATGTGTTGAAGAGTTTCAGACAAAACTATGGGGGCTGGACTCGAATTAGTAAGTCACTATTACCTCCCCCCCCGTACGATATGCCAATAACTTTTGAAGGAGTAGAGCACTAACGACCGGATGTATAACACAGTGAAGCACTAACGAAGCATAAACGAATAAAAAATTTTTGGACCCAAAATTTGAAATCTAAATTAGCATGTCCTTATAGCACCCCCCCTGTAGGAAATTCAAATACAATTTTAAGGAATGGAGCACTAACGACGGGATGAGAAGCACTAACGTGCACTAACGAAGCACAGACGAATAAAATTTGTTTGGGCCCGAAATTCGAAATGGGGGGTGCAGGCATGTCCCCAGCAACCCCCTGTACGAAATGCGAATAACTTTGGAACGGATAAAGCACCAACGACGGGATGAGAAGCACTAACGTGCATTCACGAAGCACAAACGATCGCCCCGGGTTTGGACCTGAAATTCACAATGGGGGGTGTTGGGGACATGGACCTCTTTATGACTATAGTATACGTATAAACGTATTAAAATATGCAAACAATTATTTTCAGCACGTCAATATTTAATATATA